>OX465293.1:89951049-90158549 GCA_949987695.1 Merzomyia westermanni
GAGATACAAGTTCTCCTTTCACACAAAGCCTGGAGGCCGAGTAGGTTACGCCTGCTGTCATAGGATGGAAGGCCATTGGGCCAATTAAGCATATGTAGAGCGATTCTACTAAATAATTTCTGAATTCTTTCAATTTTATATGAACTCCCTTCATAAAATGGATTCCATATTATCGAGCAATATTCCAGACGACTTCGTACCAAAGCGGTAAAAAGTGCTTTCAGCGTCATTGGATCCTTAAAGTCTCCAGAATTACGTCTTATAAATCCAACCATTGCAAATCCCTTCGAAGCTATAAAGTCAATGTGACGAGAGAATGAGAGTTTGGTGTCGAAAATGACACCCAGGTCTTTAATCTCATATGAACGACTTAAAGGTTCGGCATTTAAATTGTAATTGAAATAAGTTGTAGTTGACTTTTTCGAATATGAAACAACGCAGCACTTATTTACATTCAAAAACAAATTATTGTCAATACATCATTCAGCAAAAGAATCAAGGTCTGATTGTAAATTGGCACAGTCGGAAATATTACGGACTGTTAAGAACAATTTGACATCATCTGCAAACATTAGGCATTTGCCGAAGTTGAAACAATTAGGCAAATCATTAATAAAAATCAGGAATAATAAAGGGCCGCTATGGGTTCCCTGCGGAATTCCCGACCAAGCGTCGATATATAAGGATGACTTTACGTCTCCAATTGAAACAAATAGCCTCCTATTCGATAAGAAACTAGAGAAAAATCTCAATAAGTTACCTTCGATTCCATACATCTCCAGCTTACGCAGTAGTATCCTGTGATCAACTTTATCAAATGCTTTCGAGAAGTCAGTGTAAACGACATCAAGTTGCGCATATGTCTCAGATGCATCGATAATTCTGTTGGTCAATAAAGCTAAGTTGGTAGAAGTGGATCTCCCAGGGAAAAAACCATGCTGGCAGTCAACAATGGCCTTACCTATGTGATCGAATAATTTGCGTTGGATTATGTCATCGAATATCTTTGCCAGAGTTCCCTGTTTAACTATGGGTCTATAGTTGCAGACATCGTTGCGGTCACCAGACTTATATATGGGATTAATTGAACAAAGCTTCCACGAATCTAAGAAAATTCCACAGGTCAGACATTCTTGAAAAAGAAGTGACAGGGGCTCCGCCACAGCATTTGAACAAATTTTAAAAAACATAGGACAGAATCCCTCCGTATCAGATTTTGTACTGTTTGTCAGTTTTGAGATTGACAGAAGCACATCATCGGTCGTAACAGCGAAGGAAGAGATAGATAAAGCAGGCGCAGAAAGGTGGGCAGAACCTTGTGGGGATGTAGATTTTAGATACACTTTTTGAAAGAGTTTGGCAAACAGGTTGCATGCACCTTGCGTGTTGCTGGATACTTCACCATCATATTCCATACTAGTCGGAAAACCGTTAGTTTTCCTCTTAAAATTTATGACAGACCAAAAACAGGATGGGTTTGATTTCAAGTTAGACTCTATTTTGAGCATATAGTTCTTATAAAGAAACTTATTAAGGCAATCAAATGTTTTCTTAAGTCTAATATAGATAAGACGATCAGTTTCATCATTGCTCTTTTTATGTTTCTTAAACGCTTTATTTTTAGAGTTCTTGAGGCTACTCAGCTTCGCATTAAACCACGGCGGCTTATTATTCGGAACCGATCTCTTTAAAGGTACAAAATTTGAGATTGATGATAAGAGTTTTTGACGCAAATTTGCGTAAGAGGCTTCTGGGCTATTAGCTGCACCCAAGAACGACCAGTCAACAGCTAATAAAAACTCATTCATGATATGATATTGATGTATATGTTGACTAGTATGTCAAGTGGTATATTGCTGATGCAGAGGCTGACTAGTATGACGGCTGGTGTGATTCTGGGGTATGGACTGACTAGCATATAAACTGGTATGAATCTAATGTTTATACAGACCAGTATTTTGAATGATATGATATTGATGTATATGATGACTAGTATGTCAAGTGGTATATTGCTGATGCAGAGACTGACTAGTATGCCAATCGGTATGGTGCTGATGAGATGCGGATAGTTGCCATCTCATAGGACATCTCTCTCTCTCTCTATGGCGCGATATACAACAGGTATATCATCATAAACCTCCTAAGAGATTTTTGCGCCAAGCTTCTCTTCCAATTTGTGGTGTGCCGATTTGAATTTTCCCTACAAATTGGTGGGACCTACAGTTTTTTGCCGACTCCGAACGGCATCTACAAAGGAGACGAATTTTTGCTGAGAAGCCTGCCATGGCAGAAATACACTCGGAGAGTTTGCCACACCACTGCCGAGGGGCGACCCCGTTTTGAAAAACTTTTTTCAAATCATTTTTGATGTTACCTGTACCAGGGCTAGAACCATGGACCTTCGGTGTGGTAGGCCGGCAACACTACCTTCACACCACGGCGGCCGCCAACGACATCGCCGTGTCAACAATACCAGTTGCTAATATGGAAAAATTATAGAACTCGAACTAGTTAAGCCGGTTTGGCAAACTAGTATTTGACTAGTATAAAACTAGTAGAATTGACTGCAGGGTAACTTCAGATAAGCTAAATACTTAAATCTTGGAACATAGTTCGAAACTCGGAAATAATAAGGCAACATAAAAAAGAGTAGCCCCAGTTTATGCATAAAGATTTCTAATTTTGCAAAAAGTACTTGCGGCTTACTTATCCTTTAAAAATAATCTACCTGTAACATAATAATGGCCAAACTAATACCAGTAGGTACTAATGACGACACTTTCAGGATCCGCAAACAAGTGTTAATATAGGTAACACTCCCAAGAGATTTCGGTGGAATATTTTAATTTTCCTGTAGAATTTTATACAAATTTCAAATTTTGTAAAAAGCAATTAAATATGCGAAATATTAGTACAGGGTGTTTTTTTTTACAGGTTTGTTTTTCGAATAGAGATAAAACTGGCATTTTGTGGTCAAATCTGGCAACTCTAATGTCATTTATGTTCAGTTTGGTTTGCCATTTCATCATGAACAGGTTGACAAAAGAACAACGCTTGCAAATTTATTTCGAAAATAATGGTTCAGTTCGCGAAGTTTACCGTGAGCTCCGTCCATTTTATGGTCGACATAATCGTCCATCAGAGCAATTAATTCGGTTAACCATGGATCGTTTTCGCACTACGTTTACTCTATGTGATAATACGCATCCGCAGAGACGTCGAACAGTGCGCACTGAAGAAACAATTGCCGCTGTAGAGCAAAGTGTTGAAGAGGACCCGAATGAATCGATTCGCCACCGTGCACAGCAATTGGAGCTTTGTCCATCAACTTTATGGAAGATTTTGCGCAAAGATCTTGGCTTGCGACCTTACAAGATCCAGCTTGTGCAAGAATTAAAGCCGCGAGACCATGCAATGCGTCGTGATTTTGGTGTATGGGCCGAAAATGAGATT
The DNA here is from genome assembly GCA_949987695.1 of Merzomyia westermanni. Taxonomy (NCBI): domain Eukaryota; kingdom Metazoa; phylum Arthropoda; class Insecta; order Diptera; family Tephritidae; genus Merzomyia; species Merzomyia westermanni. The sequence goes on from OX465293.1 coordinate 89,954,503, forward strand.
GATTTCGATGCTGATTTTCATCGCAAAATTTTGTTCAGTGATGAGGCTCATTTTTGGTTGAATGGCTACGTCAACAAGCAAAATTGCCGCATTTGGAGTGAAGAGAATCCACATGAGACCCTTGAAACGCCATTACATCCACAAAAACTGACTGTTTGGTGTGCTCTATGGGCTGGTGGAGTCATTGGGCCATACTTCTTCCGCAATAATGCTGGAGAGGCAGCTACCGTTAATGGAGACCGGTATAGAGCCATGATAACCGACTATTTTGTTCCCGAATTGGATGGCATGAATGTGGATGAGTTGTGGTTCCAACAAGACGGCGCTACATGCCACACAGCGCACGTCACAATCGATTTATTGAAGGAAACATTCGATGAGCGCATAATTTCGCGGAATGGACCTGTCAATTGGCCACCAAGGTCGTGTGATTTGACACCATTGGATTATTTTCTTTGGGGATATGTGAAGTCGCTCGTCTACACCAACAAACCAGAAACGTTAGGGGAATTGGAAGCCAACATTCGTGGCGTTATTGCCGACATACGGCCCCATATGCTCGAAAAAGTGGTTGAAAATTGGACCTGTAGAATTGGCTTTATTTGAGCCAGCCGCGGCGGCCACATGCCCGAAATCATATAAACATTAATGGCATAAAATTATCCTTTCAATAAAGCCAAATTGATGGACCTTAAAACGACTTTCTTGTGTTTTATTTCAATTCGAAGTTTTATACCCCTAAAAAAAACACCATTTAGAAACTGCCAGTACCCCAAACGTAAATCAGTTGCATAACATGTAACAGAAATCTGGCCTTCCGGTGTTGATAGATTATGTATATATATCCTGAGCATTTTCCCTAAATATCCAGTAAACTTTAATAATACGTGAAAAAAGCTCCATAATTCAGAAAATCATTTTGTAGATGTAAATTTACCCACACAACATTTGAACGATTATGTTTTGAAAATATCGGCACTTGATTGTATTTTTGGTTATTTGGTTATAGTGAAATATGAAGCCTTTTGATGATCAAAAAGTTATCATCATCTTGAAATCACTTTTCGCAATCAATTTTGAACAATTCTTATGATGAAATTCGGAGTTACCATAAAATTGAGCACGGCAATAATCAAATGAGTACAATTTTAAATAAAAAAAAACTACTGAACTACTACTACTTTTAAAGGAAAACAAGTAGCTAAGTTCGGGTGGAACAGAACATTATATACCTAGTAGTGATCTCTTATGGCATCCCAATTTACGCAGGTTTATTTTAATACTTTCAGTTCGTATTTGCGTTCAAATAGACAGGCGGACAGACAGATAGACGTATCCAGAGACGGACATTGCTACATCGACTCCGCTCATCGTGCTGATCATTTTAGTGAACTTTTCTCTTCTTCTTCTCATACTTACATACATTTAATATTTATGAAAGTTAGGAAAATCAAAATAGATATATAACTTCGCTATTGCAGTGACCTATTAGCTACGTGCCCGAATATTTTACTTGTGTGTTTTCCGATTACGCTAATTTTTGGCAGGAGTATAATACATACTACTGAGAAGCAGCTGACAAATTTTCATTGAAATATCTAGATAGAATTATAAGCGATTGCCTTTGAAATTAGCAGAAATTTTATGCTGAAAAGTGGGCGGCGCCACGCCTACTTCTTCAAAAGTGACAAAATTTTGTTGTGGTCGAGTTAAAATCTTATTATGTGTGCAAAATCTGATTGATATAACTTGCTTGGTTGTAAAAATATCGCTTTTTAAATTTTATAAAAAAAATTTTCAGAATTATGCTAAAAACTGGGCGTGGATATTAACCGAGTTCGCCCATTTTTACAACAAACAGTTACCTTTATATATTGAACATGGTCACCAAATTTCGTTTCGACAAATCAATTTTTAACGGAGTTATGGCATAAAAAGTTTTGTGGAATAATCCACTGTAAAAGGGGCAGGGCCATGCCCATTTTCGAAAATTTTTATTTTTTGGATTTCTTCATTCAGGGACACTTTGAATGTGAAATGGAAATAATATGAAGCTATTTCACGCAAAGTTATTGCCTATTAAATATATCTATGATCCTCTTCAAAATCTTTCATGTAAAAGTGGGCGTAGACCTTAACCGATTTCTCAAATATTCCTTGCACACCTGGAAACCTTCGTGCTTAATTTCGTTTAAATATCTTGAACGGTGTTTGATTTATGATTAATAACATTTATAAATTTGACTTAATCAAAAGTGGGCGGTGCCTCTGCCGTTTTCAACAATTTCTTCGAAAAATTTATTTTATGCCTCAATCTTAATGTATGCACCAAATTTTATCCTTATAAGTGTATTATGTACTGAGTAATAACTTTTTTTGTATACCAAATTTGATTAAGATATCTCAAAATTTAGTCAAGTTATCGTGTTCACAGACGGACGGACGGGCGGGCATGGCGTAATAAATTTTTTTTTTGATCCTGAAAATTTTGATATACGAGGTGTGTTCAAAAAGTATCGCGAATTTTGTGTTCAAAAATTATTTATTTATTCATGAATATCTATTTTGTCCCCTTCAAAGTAATCCCCATGAGATATTATACACTTGTGCCAACGGTTTTTCCAATCTTCGAAGCACTTCAAAAAATCATTTTTTTGTATCTTGTTCAGCTCCTCCTTCGATGCCGTCTTTATCTCGTCAAGAGAAGCGTAACGTCTTCCTTTCATGGGCCTCTTCAGTTTAGGGAACAAGAAAAAGTCACAGGGGGCCAGATCTGGGGAATACGGTGGCTGCGGCATCATTAGTGTGTTGTTTTTGGCCAAAAAGTCGCGCACAAGCAACGATGCGTGAGCAGGGGCGTTATCGTGGTGCAAAAGCCAATTTTTGTTCTTCCACAAATCCGGGCGTTTCTGGCGGATTGTTTCGCGCAAATTGCGCATAACTTGCAGGTAATATTCCTTATTGACCGTTCTTCCCTGTGGCAAGAACTCATGATGCACCACGCCCCTGCAATCGAAGAAAACTGTCAGCAAAACTTTCAAATTCGACCGAACTTGGCGCGCTTTTTTCGGTCTTGGCTCGTGCGGCAGCTTCCATTGAGATGATTGAGCTTTGGTTTCCACGTCATAACCATAAACCCACGATTCGTCACCAGTTATGACCCTCTGGAGCGGACAGAGTTTAACATCTCATTAGCAATGTTCATGCGATGCTGTTTTTGGTCACAAGTGAGCAATTTTGGTACGAATTTCGCGTAAAAATCGAAGACGATCCAAAACATGTGCAAGCAAAGCAGCTGTCAACAATTAACTGAACATTCAAAATGGCCGAGCTTGTCGGATGATGAGTACCAACATAACGCCATAAAAAATTCGAAATTCGAATATACGTAACCAGCGAAAATTCAAAATTCGCGATACTTTTTGAACACACCTCGTATATAAGTAAATATCTATCTCGATCCGTTTATGCCGTTACGTACTTTCGTTAGGCGACTAAAGTTAATATACGTTGTGTGCGTAGCACTACTAGGTATAAAAACTGTCAATCGTTTTTCTATCACCTTTTTGAATGACATTTGATTACTTCAACGGACTAAAGTAAAATAAAATTTAACAAAATATATAATGAAATATGGTCACATTTGATGATAAAAACTGATAACAATGTATTTTGTGCCTTACAAAATTCTAATTTACAAACAAAAATCTTTAAAAGTGTTCAAAAATGTAAATCATTAATCGTTATTCATGGATAACCCTATTTAGAGTACACTTTTCTCCCGACGGTACATTTATATTTGAATAGAAAATGTAGAATGATATTTAAATACTTTGTGTTCAACATTTTCAGAAAATACTAGCTGGGTATCGCAAAATATTTTCGAGTATAGACCACATTGAAAGTGTTAGCCAATTGTAAAATATTAAGTAAAATTATTGCTGAATATTGACACTCAAACAATGAACCCCAGCTGTGGCTAGCAATTATTTCACTTGTTTTTCGATATTGTTATCATTTTGATAGTCTTTTTTTTAAATTTTTTAAAGCAGTTAACTGATCTTTTGTGTCACTGTTGGGCCTGTAAAATAATAACAAAAGAAATATATTAATGTTATTCTACTTTTGCGTGACGAAAATATAAAAATTGTTTGAATGTCACTACCAACGCCACATTGCTATGCTGTGACGCTTCTAGGCACATGGTTAACTGTGATTCATACATAAGTAAGTCAGAAAAACATTTATGTAAATAAGTGAGAGAACATAGGAATTGTACCGAATTGTTGAAAATAAATCAGCTACATGCATAAAAAAAGAAAATTATGGGCATTTCAGTTTACTGAAATAGTCAATATAGAAAATTGCAACTGGCACAATTCCTGTGGAAAATGTGTCAAGTTTTGTTTTTGGCTAAGAATATTTACAAGAAATTTTAAATGATTTCTTTTTGTGGTTTAAAAAATATATGTGTCCAGCAGAGTGTATCATTAAAAATGTGGAAAAAGGTGAAACAGGAAAAAAATAAAATTTCCTGTTTTTTTGTAGGATGTCTAAATCAATTTGGTTTTAGAATCCTGTCAACGCAAATGGGCAAACAAAGAATGAATATGTTCAAGATTTATCGTTTTATACGGTCTAATGTATTTAAAAGGTTACATCATCATGAATATGTATCACAAATGTAATTAGCTTCAAGCTGAATAAAAAGGGTATGGAAAAAATCAACAATTGTGAAGATACCCAACCTTAGTGCTTGCACGAGCGGATCTTTGCTGTTAAAAATATTTATTTATAGATCTATGAAATAAGAAAAAAAGAAATAACAATATTTAAAAAATATATATATAAAAAGATGATACAAATTTTTTAAGTAATAACTTTATATTTATGTCGCCAAAAGAAAGAAGCAAAATTGTCCTTAAACAAATACATGGTATCTGTGAGTTTAAGTTTTGAAATTTTAATCATACCAATAATAATAAATTTTTATGTGGTTTGAAAATATAAAGCTTGTTTGCTACTAAGTATTACAAGACTCTGCTCAATTCGTTAATAAATTATTCCCTGAAGTAAATACGTCACTACACGATGGGTGATACGATTTCATTCGCAAGACCACCAGCGTAATCGTTCAACAGGTTGATGAAAATTGGATTCACCACACCAAAAATTAGAAAACAATCAAGACAGTGGATTTCTCCGGATGTGGTGCAGCAAAGAAGGTCACTGTGGGCCTGTCGGCAAAGAGGCTACTAAAATACATGAAATTAGAGAGCCTTGAAAAACCTATTATTGGGAATTAATAAAAAATTTCTAAATTTGGTTTACTTTGTACACAGTCCGATATTCGTGCCCATCGGTTTTGTTTATTTTGTATACCAACACTTTAAATGAATTGTTGTTTTTGCGGCCTGTACATTTTGTAAAGCACCGAGACCTCAAGCCCAAAAATTATAATTCTTCTTTTTTATGAAAATTATTATTGCTTTAATTTTTTTAATAATTATTTTTTAATTAATTACTAAAAGTTTTTACTAGAATAGAAAAGGAAAATTTTAGAGATAACCGCCATAGCTTTTCTTCTAGATCCATTTCGGAAGCTGCTAGACTTCTTCATCAGAGAAATTTTGGCACGCTCTGCTAAACACTAATCTAACAAAGCGAAAATTATTATTCTTGGCCTTGAGCTCATTTCTAGTCTTGATACTGTATAACATTTTTAACGAATTTTCCATCTGCCCTAGTAAGTATGCATAAAACACAATTCGTATTTACATTTTTGTGTTCGGTATTATTGTCACGCTTACTTCGTTAGTCTATTGTTTTATTGCTCTGCCATGTTTCCATACAATTTATTTTGCTTCCTTTTGCTTTATTATGAATAAGTTACACACTTTTGCAATTTGCCTTTTGTTTTGTCAGAGGTTCTAGTTCAGCCAACCACAACATTCAGGGTTAAATTAATATATTTTGCACATAAATATTGTGATTTAAGAAGCTTGGTTGTTAAATATGAGAGTAAGAGCAGATATAGCTATGTCGACTTAAAAAGAGTTATATAAAATATTAAGTAATTTGGTAATGGGCTTGGGTTTGTCAAAGCAATAGCTATCTTATATATTTCATTAAAAATATTTACATAAAATTCTTCACCAAAGTTGTGAGTCTCCATCCATTAGAAATTCACTATAAGTGAGCTGTTTGCGATGAGATATAAAAGAATGATCAATACTACCTTTAATTACAAAACCGAAGTTACGGATTTCACTTGAGAACACGATCATAAGTGACATGTCAGCTATTTAGATCTGCACATAATGGGCCTTAATACGGAAATCAGACGACTAAATGTAACGACCAGGTTGCAATATGACGTGAAAAGGTTCAATCGAATCCGAAATATAGCATCAATCTTTTACATCAACTTCTTTAAAATAAACAAATAGAAGAGAAGAAACGACAACTTTATTTAATTTAACTTAATTACCTTCTTTGTGTATTTAAGAAATATGTCACATTCGAATTTCTATGACTAATGTCTTTGTTGTCTCTCGTTACTTTTGATTTCTTCGTTCTGTATTTGTACTCCTCAAAATTAGCTGTGCTTGGTGCAAAAGCTTGTGCAGTGATGTCAACCAAAATTTGCAAGGGTTTCTTAGACACGCATGTAAATTTACTTTCCCCTACATTTCGACCCACAAACCTTTATACTTTTACAATTCAACATATACTGTTTTTAACACAACTGATTTAAATAAGTTAACACTGTTAAGACTTTATAAAGGCGCGATTTCACATCTGCGCCATCTGCTGACACTATACATATATATAATATAGAGAGGAGGTCTTGTTAATTTTTATGAGGGGTATGCACTGAAAGTAGTATAGAACTGTACCTGATCTAAGCCTCTTTCTGTTTCTGTATTTGTTACAATCTTCTCATTATTGGACTTTGTTCCTCTTTCCGAAGTCTAGAATATGAATTTACCAGCTCGTTGGCAACACATAAGCACATGTAAACAACAATGGTATATATATGCAGATTAGAGTGGCTTGTCATTTTTGTGCAATCATCGTAATAAATTTCCATAGTAAAGCCGTGAAGTCAAAAAACAGCTTGTCGGTTTAAGAGACAAAAGTGAGATCAGTCACAAAACATTTAAGCTCCCTGATAATAATTAATTAGAAGGTCTAAAACCTTCACTTTATTCTTTTATTATAATACTTTTTCGCATTTCTTGAAAGTAATGTCAATATAACTAAAAAAAATAAAGAAAGCGCTCTCTTCAGCTGTGATGAAGGCTTCATACCTTTCCCCGTTAATTGAAATATACCCCGTTAATTGAAATATACATAGTCCAAAACCCGTTTATTGGAAAAATGGGTTGCAGGTGGGCTATACGACATATTTTTTCAATCTTAGTCATTTTCACTACACACATTAGGTAGCTGCAAAATTGTGTGTTCCTAGCTATTAGCTATGATGTGTTGGTAAGATATTGGTGGTTCCGATACATTATTAATATATTACAAAATGGCTGCCCATACCATATTTCAGGCAGATAACTCTTAAACTGAAGGACTAGTGTGCGTTCAAACCAACACACAGACAGGCATTACTATATCGACTTTTTTCCTTATACTTTTTGATGGGTCTATCTCTTCTTCTTCTCATACTTACAAACATCGGACAAAAGTTCTAATACCATTTCATGTTCACGAAAGCTATAAAAACAACACATTATAATTGAACACAAGGCCAAAAATTCTAATTTTTATGAAAATTAGTACGGTTTTAATTTCTATTAATTTTAATTACTTATTTATGTGTCCATTTTTGACACTCCGACTGTGCTCTTCATTTTTGTTTAGCAAGAATGCAATCAAATTGTTATTGTGTTTGCGGCCCATGTAGATTTAAAGTATTCATGACTATAAATGAGCCAAGAATAATAGTATTTATGATAACTGTTTTTTTAATTATTTTTAATAATTATTTTTTAATAGTTTTTTAATCATTCAATTTCATTGTTGGTGTACAAAATTAAAAAAAAAATATTTTATCCCCGTCTAATGTAGATTTATTTAAGCGCTTTCATGCGTTCATGTCTTTTACTCCTCAATTCATAACAATATCCGCACATGTCAATTGTCTCATATTAATTTTTTCTTTGATCATTTTTTTTTAATTCTCGCTTTATGCTTGTAAGGCTTAGTAGTTCATTAGCGATTCTTAGTAAACTTAATACCGTTTGAACTTTGGTTTCATTATTTCCAGATAAAAAGCAGCACTCTCCTTGGCAACAAAGTTAACTTAACACAAAACGTCATAAGATAAGATAAGAGCAGTTTAGTTGATTTGCAACTCGTGCTTCAGTTTCTACTATTCCATTCTGATTTTCAAATTTACCTTTCGCTCGTCAAAGGCTACCCCTTCTTGGCCAAAATGTAAGCCTTTTCCATTTTTAATGGTAGAACTGTCAGCAGATTTTATCAAGTGCTCAAGGAATCACAGTTCTTGGCCTGTTATGAATTCGGGTATTCTGGGTACTATGACAGGGCTTTGTTAAGAACGAATCATAAGCAGGATTTTAATCTAGGGTTTTAGCAGTGTGGCCTAAAAAACCTTTTTTTTTCTACTTTTTCCTGTATTATGTCGAATTTCTCAAGCTTCAGTGCGCAGGACAACGGTGGTATTTCCTAAACGAGAAAGGTTGACATCGACTAATTAAGGCTAGATTTTGGGTAACTAGCATCTTCCGTTAAAAGTTGTTTTAACACCAGCTCGTTTTCAAGATAGTCATCACAACCTTAGTCATTGCGAAGGCAATGAGTACATCTTTGTTTACCAGTCAATGCACCTGCCCCATGACTCCAGGTTTCGCTTAATCGTTTCGGAACACCGATTACATATATTCTATTGTGCGCTCGAGTACATTATATTCTCTTGGTGGTTGATCTCTTTTCACTTAAAAATTTAATAGAAGTTTTCACTCCATAATCTCAGTATCCTGTTAGCCAGCAGCACAAGATCTTTCTCACACCTTACACATAATCTTCCCATTGCTTTTAGTCTCAAAGTGAAGTGGCATGTGGCACTCTTCCACATACAAAGCATTGTTTCGACATCGCTGATATCCAATTAGGGATATACGTTAGCTAACTGTTTATACAGTAGATAGTAAGTATGTTTGTACATAAATGAAAGTTTGGTATCAAAATGAAATATGTTTTCCAATGTGTCATAGTACTTTTATCAGATGCACTGTTTGTCTAAAGCTTCGTACCCCACAAAACAAATAAGTTTTTTTCATTTCACTCATTGAATTTGTTAGTTTTTGTTTGTTGATTTATTCAATCGAAAATCAATTTGTGCATTTATGTTGGTAGATGAATTCCAATTTATTTTAGAATGAAAACATTTTTACTCTTGAATACTTACATTCAAATATACTTAAAAATGTTGATATGTAATTTTATGTGCGCATATCTATCAGCTGAATGAAATTTTGTCACTGTACACTTTGAGCGGGCGTGTTTGTGATTGTGTTTGCTTACTCGCCAGCAATTCCCCGGTCGGATGCATATTTGATTGATTGAACATTATCACTTTCTATCACTTTTTTTTTTGCGATACCGCACTACCATTTTCTCAATTGCCCTTCACATGCTTTTGCATAACAAATTATTCGTACATGCATATATGGAGAGATATATGCTTACAAAAACGGGTATATTAATGTAGGGGATGATAGTTCTTTGAATTTTTGCAATCGGGACTAATATCGGGATTTAAAAGTAGCTATTCTCCAACAGTTTAGGTTGCAAAAAGTGAAAAAATTGTTGGAAAAACAATCTAAGCTTAAAACTTTAACAAATAATTGGATATATAAGAAGTTTTTTTCTTAAAAAACAAAAAATCAGAGCGGTGCTAGTATTTTTATTTTCTCACAATTTTTGCATTATAGAAGCAAATTTTTTGGAAGTTCTGGGCAATGTTTTTATGAAATTTTTAAATATTTGTTTTCCTAACTCGAGCCCAAAAAACCATAAATAATTTCATATATATATATATATATTTATAAGTGTCGATATTTCGACTTGATTTTGAAGTCATTGGTCGAATTTTTAAAATAGATCGTATTTATAAGCACCATATCGGGACTAAAATTTTGTTTGATTTGAGACACTTGGTATGGCGATACCAAAGTTATAGTTCGCTCTTAATAATGGAAAAGAAAACCACACTTACTATTTGTTTTGTTATAGAAATCTAATATTTAAATTAAGAAAATTTGTATGTATAGTAAATGGAATATATTTGTTTGTGTATGCTATAGAAAGTCTCATAGTAGTTGCTAAAAAAGATCAGTTTGTTTTGAACTTTATGTGCTCGGTTGTCTATATCTGTAACATTTTTGCAACAAAAAGTGAAATGAGAAATGTCTTACAGACAAGGACACTTCGCTTTTCAATAGCTTTCTAAACATCAGTTCTAAGCTGATTAAGTGGACTTAATCATAAAAATTGTTATTGGTCTGCCACCCAGACCCTGAAACAAAACTTGCAAATTCGTGGCCGTTTGTCTACATTTGTGGTCACTAAAAGAGTAACCATTTGTTTATTCGATTTCATTATTTAAATTCAAAAATATAAAAATGTTACTATACAGTTGGAAGCCGAACCATTAACATATAAATGCTCTTTGTTTAAAGTTTTAGTTTCATATCACGAGCACATAAAGGTTAAGCAACACACTCAAGAAAAAAATTTTAATATTCAAAAAATTGTATCAGCAAAAAAAATGAAATAATTTTTATAAATAAATCGCACTTGTTTCGTTTTTAGTGCCATATTTAAAATCCTATAAGTCCCGGTGTTGTAAGAAAAAATCCCGAAATTGTCCATATTCAAAAAATTATTGGATCCCGCGATTCCGACTATACATACATATTATATATGCATACAAAATGTTTTATGCACATTTGAAATTTTGTTTACTTCTTTGGTATGACCGGTGCATATTGAATTATTCAATCAATCGGCAAATTTAAAATTTTTTTTCGATGCATTTTTTATTGCCTAACTTGTACGGTATTTGCAAATATAATTAAAACATTTGGTAAATGTTTTATATTGTAAAACTTCGTTTTCCAATAACATTATTATCACTGTGTTGGCTCTAATAAATTCATCGCGTAAATACTAAAAAACAGAATTTCTACAAAATGTAAATGCAAGTGGAATACAAATTTAAACGAAGAAAAAATAAAATATAAAGAACCAAATAAAATATACGCAGTTTGTGTTCTAGTTAACGACTTCATAGTATTGACGCCCTCACAAATTTGATTGAAATGTTTTTTGAAATGAGAGAAGTGGAAAAAACTGCAATGAAGTGTTTTTGCCTTTAACAATTGAAATCCACGTGGTTGGAAGCATACATCGAGTTTCTTCTTCATCATTCCTCTTTTTCGTTCATCTCTCTCTTAATCGTTACTTTACAATAAAGTTATTATTTAAGCAAAAATTTACCAAGGTAGATCAAGTTGTTTGCCACCTGTTTCTCGAAACCCTTTCAGCCCTCTATGTTTTTACGAAATCGGTTATCGAACCCATTAATTACAAGAGCTATTTGCTCATTCCCATAAGATGACCCAGCCACTGAAACCATTAGGATATAATCATCATCAACTGATTGTTCCATTACGTTCTATATTTACCGTTGGCATCACGGAGAGGACTATACATCTTCCGTAGAGCTTTCCTTATGAACATTAACTGGCCATGCTTAGGAGGCTTTCCCTAGAATGAATATGATGAGATAATTAAGGAAAGTGAAGTTTTTTCACCGAGAGCAACCCTTTACTTCTAACTCCAGAGTTCCACGGTGCGAATTTACTCTGGCTTTATGGGTTCCCAAATAAAAGAAGTGCTCACATTTTCAAATTTGTATGGAATAAAATGTCATTGGCGGTGGCAATTGTAGCCCAGTACTAGGCAACTGGCCCGGTTCCCATTAAAGTTAAGCAAATTCAAAATTTAAATTTGTTTCCATTTTTCGGAAACTACTATAGTTAAAAAAATTAACTTTTGCACTTTCAAAGGGAAGAGGATTACACATTCTTTTTTTCAAAATAAAATTTTTAAATCTCTATTTAAGCAAATTCAAAATTTAAATTTATTTCCGTTTTTCGGAAACTACTATAGTTAAAAAAATAAACTGCTGCACTTTCAAAGCGAATACTTAGAGGATTAAACATTTTTTTTTTTTCAAAATAAATTTTTTAAATTTCTAATATTGTAAAATTTTCGATTTGTTGCGTGTTTTTAATTTTTTGAAAAATATGAATTTTTGAATTTGTCCCAATTTTTTTTTTTTTTAATTTTATCTCCCTACCCGAATTCACTAAGTTAAACACTAGGTTACTCAATTTTGATCACTGAAAAACTTTTTCATATTTTTGAAAAAAAAAAAACACGAAACACACTTCTCAAAAATTGCAGGATATCTTTGCATATATCAAAAATATAAAACATAAAGATGTGAGCCCAAACTTTAATGGCGAACCTAAATTTTTCGATTTTGAAAAATTGAAATTTCTAAACTTTGGAATAAAACTGATTTTTGTTGGAACGATTTTCCGTCATCCCTTGTCAAGTTTGGTTTTGTGACAAACCGGTTTCGGCGTTCTGCCATTTTCAATGCCTAGTTTGGAATAAAATTTTTTTTTTTATGCGGCCGCCGTGGTGTGGAGGTAGTGTTGCCGGCCTACCACACCGAAGGTCCATGGTTCGAGCCCTGGTACAGGTAACATCAAAAGTGATTTGAAAAAAGCTTTTCAAAAACGGGGTCGCCCCTCGGCAGTGGTTTGGCAAACTCTCCGAGTGTATTTCTGCCATGACAGGCTTCTCAGCAAAAATTCGTCTCCTTTGTAGATGCCGTTCGGAGTCGGCAAAAAACTGTAGGTCCCACCAATTTGTAGGGAAAATTCAAATCGGCACACCCCAAATTGGAAGAGAAGCTTGGCGCAAAAATCTCTTAGGAGGTTTATGATGATATACCTGTTGTATATCGCGCCATAAAAGAAGAGAAGTACCCCCTTTTAAAGTGGCAGTGTTCTGTTAATTTAAATTTTGAATTTGCAAACTCTAAAAGAAATTTTTTTTTCATTGTAAAAACTTTGCTTTATGTTAAAAGGAAACTCGGACTTTCACCAAATTTTATTAAAATCGGAACCATGTGACGATTTGACATGGAATACCCTATTGTAGCAGGTACAGAACGCCCCCCAAGGTGTATAGTTGAAGACTGTCTTGTTTGGAGACTTGTTCGCTATGTTAAGGCGCTTTTGTTCTAGGGGATTTCATATGCAGTTTACTCCCTTTCTTAAAAACTAACTAGGCTTACTTGAAATTTTGTTTTGTTTTATTCTAAAATATTGCTGGCCAAAGAAATATATATAATATATATATATATAATATAATTTTAATATTATTTCTCAAAATACTGTTAAGGCTTCAAACTTGAATATTAATTTTTAGAGACCTATCATTGCTAGTTTAGATTTTCTTAGGACTGACCTACTTCTTAGTTTGTATTAAGTGTATGTACTTTTGAAGGCTTTGAAAGAAGTAATAACAAATCCAAGCATTGCTTCCTATCGATGTCGTTAAATCCATTGACTATCAGAGCAGGAGTGCGGTTTCTAACCCCATTTAAAAAAAAAAATTTGGCCCGTCTAACACATAAATATCTTTCACATTTTCGTTATTTTTATAGAGTTTCTTTGATTGTAATGTCCTATCCATGTATGTTCATATTTACAATTCTAAAATCGCATGTCCATTAATTCCATGTTTATTCACTTAAATCTACGTCAACAGAAACATTTTGCAGCAGCACAATATGCAAATTGGTCTGAGTGTGGTTTAATTGCGACATTGTACATAGTTATGTATGTTTATGAATTCACCAAAAGCAGGAGGAGCGAGGGCGTGGCAAATAGGAACAAGGAGGACGATTTCAATATCAAATGCAGACATTTATTTGATGACAAATCAGCAGATGAATAATAGATTTATGAAGTGTAAATACATATACGAAATGAATTCGATATAGACCTTGGGTGTACATACATACATTAGTTTCTAAATAGGTGGCTGCACTGAAGATGTGTAATTTCAAAAAAATATCGTATCTACTAGTTAGGGAACTATTTTCGAGTTGGAGAATTTTATACTCAGCTGAGCATGACAGATCTTGAGAAATTTAAATTTGATGTATAAGCACTGTACACTCAATACCGAATCATATGTAAGCCCCGTCCACTAACTTCTTTTACTTTTATCGAATTTCACTTTAACGAAATTCAGTTTTTATCGAATATTTTATAAAACACAAAAAAGTGATATTGCAGTTTAAAATCCACTTACGAGTAATGGCAAATTTGGTGTATATTTGACAATTATGTCATTCCAATAATTATTGCGCGAAATTTCGAAAGTAGGCTTGGTAAAGCCCACTTTTGGCTTAGTAACCTCTACACATATTATTAAAAACAAATCAAAAACAGTTAAAGATAACATAGCCAAATTCCGCGCAGAAGTTACAGTTATTTCGGAAAAGGTGCTAGAGAAAAATGTTGGGGTCCAAGCAGCTTCTATGTAAAAACTTTACACAGACTAAAGAGGTGACTTATCTTTGAGAAAACTCATCTTCTATCAGTATATTAGGTTTGTCTCACTTTCTTACAATCTTTACATAAAAAAAACTGAATAAAAATTTATAGCAGGGATCATTATTGCGCTAATAGAATCAAAAGCAACTGTTTTTAGTGTTTTTTCGGTCTGTCTAAATGTTTGAGCGTTTATGACTTTAAAAGTGCTCAATATAATTGAATACGACTTTCGCCTTTGCCTTACTTCCCCTCTAACTTAAGGTTTAACATAATCCTTAATTTGCTAACTCGACATGTTTCGGAGTTGCCGAACAATATGTGGGCCACCCAAAATGTGTTAGTACAATATGGGTATCAAATGAAAGGTGCTAATGAGTGCTGCAATAAGTTGTGTGACCATACTCAATATCTCAACTGGTTTCAGAGACATAATGATTAGAATCGGATTTATCATTAGTTCTTCGAAGCAGCAAAACGTGGCAGGGTTTACTAGTTTGTGAATAAATAACGGCCTTTTTATGAGTCTTTTCGATGCTAGATATAATTCAGACCTGTTAAATAGTTATTACTAATCGTAATAATTATCGGTTTGATAAATTTTCTTTTTTGAGAATCCATTTAATCATCGATTGCCTTTACTTCAAATTTTTAATGACTATTTTCCAATTAATTAAAAAATTGATAAGAAAAATTATGATTTTTTACGATTATTAAAAAAATCAAAAAAATGTGTTTTGATTACTTTTGATTATTCTTGATTGTTTTTAATTTTTATTTTTTTTTGATTATTTTTGATTATACTTAAATTTTTTTTCAGTATTGTTGTAGAAGAACATAAATATACACATCAACAATACTGAAAAAATCAAAAATAATAAAAAAAAAAAAATTTGAAACAATCAAAAATTATCAAAAGTAATCAAAACACATTTTTTTGATTTTTTAAAAATTTTTTTTGATTATTTTTTTTCTTGAAAAACAATTAAAATAATCATTTTCATTATTAGAAAAGCCGTATATTTAATTAATTACTTATCACTAACGAAATGTAACAGGTCCGACATAATATTTCCTATTCGCCTAAGAAAATATTTGAAGTGAAAGCAACAAAAAAAAGGTAGAAAAAAACATTTAAAAATTTTATTTGCATCTGATTTTCAAAGAAAATTTAAAATTTTTACAAAAAATATATTTTCTTATTTTATTCATAAGTCGCTAAAGCTTTGGTTTCCTGGGAAGCGGTAAGTAACGCTCGCTATATAGCGGCTGCTATGCTTACCGTCATTATTGGCACCGCTTTCTTGTAAAGTTCGATGAGTGTTGCGGTCAATTTGGCCGATTTTGTTTCACTATTTTGCTGCCTCTTTCTTAGTTTTTGATTTTTTTTATTTCTAGTATTTTTTTTCAAAACAGCAGAAATGTCACAACTGTTGCTTTGTGTAAATATATTTGATTGCATTCTCACCGTTTTGAATATTACGGTGGAAAAAAAATGTTGACGAAAAATTCGCCACCGTCATGACGGTTGTATTACGTTACGGTGAACTTCACCGTCTTCTTCGTTTACACGTAATTACTTTTACATTGCAATGTTTTTGACAACCTACTCTACCACTATGGGAGGTCCCCTATATAGAGGCACCGCTTTCGAGGAGACCCTGCCTTAAGTGCTTGTGAAAAAAATCAGTTTATATGAATGAGTGAAAGCCCTCAAAGCGACAATTTATTTAGAATTAGGATGATCCTACCAACACTTATCTTATAATAAGTTGTCTTAAATAAAGCTAGCTTACTGTGAAAACAGCTCCGCCCCTCTTTCGTTTTTGGAGATTGCAAACATAAGCTAGTTTTTTGCAAGATTTCATAAGCTGATTGCGAATTACAAAGCATTCAAGGCAAATTAAATAAACAAAAGAAATGACCATAGCTTGTGTCGCTTAAACAGATACCAACCAACCAAATTTGACACTGGGTATAATGTCTAGACTAGCCTCACGCTCAAATTAACCTAATCTGCACACAAATCAATGCAGTCCAATTTGCGACAAGGTAAAATCGCTTAAAGTAGATTGTGCTTAAGCGGCATTTACATACGATTGTCAAGTACCCAAAGACTATTTGTATTTGAAAAGTTTGCGCATTGAATAATTGGAGTGTCGGCTTAAATTGTTTGGTAGCCTTGCATAACTACATACATATATATGTGAATACGTAAATAACTTAACAAATGCCACAAAGCACCACTTGGATGTCAACTGGAACAAGAATAACTGTACAACTGAATGTGTAGGTGTATTAGTTTGTTAGGTTAAGTATATTGAATGAATAAACTGTACAAAGCAGGGACCGCCGATAGTGATTTTCATTGCGATATTTACAAAGGCGCAGTTTATAGTCAATTAAAAACAAAGCAATGACAATTGACAGTAATCACTAGACAGAATCGGCCTGTAATAACTGTGACGTGGTACGAGTCGGCAGCAGTCAGAAATAGACAGAAGGTTATATAACAAAGTAAATGAGGTTCTATCTCAGTCAGAAGTTACAAGTTCTAGTAAGACAACCCTGGAATACTCAATAATAAATTTTTTTTAGAGATATTATTGCAGAAGATAATCGATTTTTGTTCATAAATCGATTTTTACAATTTTTTAATTCAGATTTTTTTTTTCATAGTAGCTATAAAAACACTCCCCGAAGGTTTTGTGGAGTGATGTCGAAAGTCACAGTACTTTGCCCGATGTGGAACCGGAACGCTTCGGTACTCCCTTGTGCTATATGCACGTCTGTCTCTTTTATCCTTACTACTATTTGCAAAAAACAGTATAAAATGTCTCATTCATCATTATAATCGATTTATTAAGAAACGATGATTGTTATTAAATAAATAGACGCAAAGTAATCCAATAATTATAAAAAAAATATATCGAATGATGTAAAAATCGATTATTAATCCAAAACCCTAGTGTTACTCTCTCGATCGCAGCGAATTTTTAATTGTTGACAGTGTTACTTTAGTTGGAAAAGTAGGTAAATCGATCTAAGGTTAAATTCTTGTTATAAAAAACCTAATCATTACGGTCCCTGATTAAAACAAATTGTAGGCCTGTCAAAGTGTCATACAGTTGCTAATTGCTTTCCATCTAAGTGCACATACACACACCAACACTGAAAAATAATAACAAGATTCATTTGTGCACAAAGCAACAAAAGCAATCGTAGTAACTGGTTTAATAAAATCCTCAAAGGCTAAAATAAACTAGTGCAAAATGTAAATGGCTGCAAACTTTGATATATATTCATGCGTCACTCAGTAAACTATCCTATTCGTTATGAAAAATACTAGTTTAATACGACTAGACTTCGAACTAGTACGAAAAGTAACGAACTTGAGCCAGCTATAAAGCCACATTTTTAAGAAAACTGGATCATACGGAGCCGGAGCGAAGTCCAGAGAACGTGGCTGGTATTCGCATTCAATGCTAAGCAGAATGAAACTGGTTTCGAAGTTGGCTTCCATCATCAACTGTTCTACTAAAAAAATTTTTTTTAAGTTATGCAAATTCAAAATTTCACTTTTTTCCTTTGAAAAAAAAAAATTTTAATTTCTAATTTTACAAAGTTTTTAATATTTCAAAATTGGAAAATTAAAGACCGCCATAAAATTTTGGAACAAATTTTTTGGTGTTATACCTTTGATATAAAGATATCCTGAAATTTTCAAAAGGGTGTTTTTGGATTTTTCAAAAATACGAATTTTTAGTCGAGTTCAGCTAGTTAAGCACAAAATTATTCTATGTTAATCACCGAACAATTTTTTTTGTGTCGGTGGAATATAGAAAGAATGCTTAAGTACATTTCTTTTTTGCACATTTTTGTTTTTACATTCCACTAGTGCGGAAGAAATGTTTCAGTGATCAAAATTGAGTAATTTTGAGTTTAACTAATTGAACTCGACTAGAAAATTAAAAAAAGTAAAAAAAAAAATTAAAAAAAATTTTATTTTGCAAAAATTCTAAAATTCGTATCTTTGAAAAAATAAAAAACACCCTTCTGAAAGTTTATATTTGAACTCGACTAAAAAGTTAAAAAAATTAAAACAAAACTTTTTGGCAAATATTTAAGAACTCATATTTTTGAAAAAAAAAAAAACAGAAAAGACCTTTCTGAAAATTGCAGGATATCTTTTGATATATAGATATCAGAGGTATAGTAAAAAAGTTTTGATTAAATTAATTAATTTTTTCCTTTAGCAGAACTTCGTTTTATGATAACGTGGAAATCTTTATCAAAACTCAATCAAATCAACTAAAAAATTTTGCCGACTGGCTTCGCATGATTTTTACTAGTTTTTAGATAGCTTTGAACCAGTTGTTTTCAATGCATTGTTTGTATGTTTTTGGTATAGACATACATATTTATATATCTTCGATGTATGCACATACATATGTACTACCAAGCAGAAGCAAGTTCACTAGCTTAAGTGTGTACATAGATTTGTACATGTTAGCTTGTATATGCATAGACGATGACAAATAATCTCCAGCTCTCACAACTGGGCTGTAGTGTATTGGCCTAGTTAGTGTGCGTTGAATCAGCTGGAGATGGCTAAATTGCATTTTGTGCTGCCAAATCGATAAGCTATTAACGCATGTAGTTTCACAAAAAAAAATTGCCATTTCGATCTCAAGCAATAATAGTGCAATAACTTGACCCCACGAGCATGTTCTTGCTTATGCATGCAAATACAAAAATAGATTGCTACAAGCCACAATTACGCACATTTCAAATCTATTATTGAGCATCTTCGTTAATAATTTAAGAGTTGTTTAATTGCCTAAGAGGAAAGATTCTAATAACGATGGTCTGGTGGGAGGTTTTTCCAACAGCGTATGTTTATTAGACGATGCAACTCGCCACATTGGGAAGGTGACTCGGCTTAAAAGTCTAATGTGGCAATGAAGATAAAGTTTGGCATGATCGACAAGTCCAAGCTACAGAGAAATAAAATTAGAATCTAGGATATAACAGCAACAAGTAAAGTACAGTTGATCAATTCCGCCACGACTGTTTTACCTCAACAGCTATATCTTTTGACTTTCCGCTGCTACAAGCACATTCGGGAATATCAGATCACATGCCGTGAACTCGATAGCCAACAAACTAGATTAAGTACAACGAAGTTGAATCATAATTTGTCATTATCTAGAACGAAATTCTTTTAAGAAAGGTGGGAGCATTTTAAGTTATTAAGATTCATCCAATAGGTTATTAAGAAATCCAGAGTCGAAGTTAGTGTTTTTCAAAACTGTATCGGTGTCTTGTTTGAACAAATAGTTGATTAACCGCAAAGGCTATTCGGGCAGAGTTCTTCAATTACCGATGCTAGTTAGGAACACCAAAGAAAAATATTACTTGCAATTGTAGCCCTCTTCTTAAACATCTTAATTCATTGGCTGCCTGTGCCTACGACACTCATCGTCGGTGTTTGATACAGGTGCAACAAACTTTCTAAGAATTTATCGAATACTTGAATGGTATCTAATATTGTCATTATCCCAGATTCATCACCCTAATCTGAATGTGGATGAGCAGGGACTTTAAAAATTTAATCCTATTCGTCTAGACATAAATTAATTTTGAATAGGCTTGCTCTCAAGACGGCAATGTTTTGTTATTAACTATATTTCAAACTCCACAGGGATACAGTTGTTGTTGTTGTGGTAACGACAAAAACATTCCCCGAAGGTTTTAGGGAGTGTTGTCGAATTAACAGTCCTTGGCCGGATTTGAACCCGGTACGCTCCGGTAGTCCTTTTCGGTATTGCCCGACTGTCGTGGTAGCGATTTATGACCAGCGAAACCTTCTAGGCCATGCCACCCCTCCTTCCGTAAGCATGGATAAGATGGGTAATGAGTTGCACGCCATTACCTTTGTGCATATTAGTCGCCTCTTACGACCGGTATGCCTACCTCAGACATATTCGAAACCCCTAACCCGCAGGGGCATCAGGGATACAGTCCTTATCAATACCATAAAGTATATCTTTTAACGGAAGTCCCAGAAACCTAGGAGTTTCAATAGGGTTGGACCAAATTGAAATAGGTGTTGGAAAGTAATGTTCTAATGAACAGTTGAAGAAATGTTCAGAGTCTGAGCAAATGAAATGAGCAAAATCTTCCTGGGAAGCTCATTTCATGTTGATAAATTTTAATAAAGACGTGTACTGGATGCTGCCTGATAGAGGTGTCTATCGGCTCGGTGTGGATATCCTTGAGAGTCCGCCTAAGACTCTACAAATCAAACTGCTTGATATTATAGTGCTTGAGCTCATAATAGTGCTTGCGTATATATCTAGTTATATCTCTGGGTGGCGGATAAGGTTGCAATAGATGGCTTTTCAAATGTGTTGGTTTATGTTAGCAAAAACTGGCGTCTTAGCACGGCTCTTCAAAGTTGGTGATCCTGATTGGGGTTTTTTACTTTTAACTTCCACCTGTTGGTGTCACTTAGGTTCAATGGCGCACGACCAATAGCTTCGTACGTTGGAAGTAACGTGCCTTTGCCTTTTCCCCAAAAACTGCTCGCAAGTGACTTGGGGATCTTGTTACTGCTCTGTACCTTTGCCGTAATTGCGGCGACGCAAGCAGATGTTATCAAGTGTCATATCCAATATTTTGGGCTGGTTGACAGTTTGTTCCGTCCTGCCACCGACATGGATGCTTGAGTCCCGTCTTATATGTGCATTCCATGCAGTCAATAGAGTCGGCCTTGTTACAAAGAAACTGGAGAAGTCACCGCAATGAAGAATGCAGTAGATGTTACGATATATGTGTGCTACTACGGTTGAGAACTCAATATATACTTTTGTCTATTAAGGATCTGAGTTCAGTAGTGGCGCGATGGAAGGTGGTCTGGTAATATTTGAGCTCGCTCTCGGTTCAGTCGAAAACAAAAAATATATTTGGAAGCTCAAATCACTTTGTTCGATTGTTTACTTGTAAACCATCCATCATTTTTCAGCTCTTAAAAAATGTGCCACCATTCATCTGAGCAAGCTCACTTCATCTCTAAAAGCGCATCGATACCTGCTGTGTTGATCATCTGTCAGCCTTAAGAACTTATTGATTTGGCATTTTGACTGTCCAAGTAAAGCTTACACGATCCGCCTCAACAAAAAAGCTACTTCCTGCAGTTTCAAAGAGGATGGCAATTTAAAATCATGGAACCACCTCTGGCTAGATTTTGTCGGAAGTGGGTTGAAGTACTGCGAAGTTAGCTTCTTGATTCTGAGGGGAACTTATACAAGTTCAATGTCAGTCTTTATTTTTGTAATGTAGTCATTCTCAAAGTTATAAAATACGCCCTCTCTAGATTTCATGTCGTATTTAAACTGACCTTTGAATTATCCAGTTGCGCTCTCCCACAAGAGGTGCTTGCCTTTCAGTATAACTTAACTAGAATTTTGCTACTTTCAGCTTTTTAAATGATACCACATAAACATTTTAATTTTTCAATATTCAAGCCTCTACTTTCTTTGCCCACTTTATTCAAAAATTCACAAAAACATGCACAATTGCTGCCACAAATCATTTCTTTCCTCGACTTCTTTCAACGCTCCAGCTATGTCTAATTAAGATTTCAAACAAGCTTTGTGGGTGTGTTTTCAAATATACAAAGTTTTTAGATTACCGTTTTTGCCAAATGCTTGTTCTTGCTCATAAATTAAACTGGTAATGTTCGCAATATTTTCATGCTCGATTTGTGTCGTTAAAACAAAGTGCAATTGTCGAATAATATGCTCACAAATTGCGCAGGTGATTGGAAAACTTTTTCAATTTTTTAAATAATTCCTATGCCTCTATTTCGTTGGCGAACTCTTGCCAAAGAATTTATGTATGAAATAACAACATACAACAGCATCATCAAAAAGAATAGGAAAGTATCGTGATTGTGCATTATGTGGCATATGCCAAAACAAACAATGAAGAGAATGAGAGCAAGTAAGAAATCCTAGAATATCCAAGTAAAATATAAAGGACCTACAACATAAGCAGAAACATAAATGAGCAACAAAAAATGAATACAATAGAACGAAGTCGAACGTTGTATACCAATGTGCGACATACCGCTACATCCGATTTAATACACACAGATATTACAATTTTAATTTTGCTTCCAAATAAGATGCCGTAAGCGCTCAAAATTACATTTGGTTAAGGTTCCAATCCGAGGAGGATTTATTAAATCTTATAAATAAAAATGAATGTGTGTCTGTGCGCCCTTACATGCGTCCAAAGTACTCATCGATTTTTATAAAATTTTCACAGTATATCCTTTGGATCACTGGTAAAAGCATAGGTGGGCGGTGCTACGCTTCCAGGCAATATAAAATTACAATTCGTCATTAATCTGAACGAATTCGATCTAAACTATAGATATTTGCCTATATGTGTCCTTTAGTCAAGATTTACATCATTTTGGATAAGTGGGTGGTGCCATGCCCGCATATTTTGTATTTTATTTTTGCTTCATTAATGTCCACTGTTTATTGTCGATGTCTCTGAAACTCTCACGGTACGTTCAGAAGTTCGTTGGGCACGACACAGGCTGTATATAGTTTTTGGCAAAGCCACCAGGCTATATAAAGCTTCAACACGGTATAGCTAGGTAATTATTTGGTTCAAGTTGATGATATTTTATGTATAGATAGATATGTGTTCTATATATAAAAAAAACCTGGGAAAGGTAAAGGATATCAAGGCCAAATAATAAAGTTAAATCGTTATAACTTCGAAACTATGTACTTATCAGTACCCGTAGAGGAAAACGGAGAAGAAGGGGAGTAGGAATAGAAAAATTGATATAAAGAGGCGGTGCTAGAGGAAAATGAAGAGGGTAAAAAAAACTAATAGGATATGCGTTTGGGGGAAGAAAAAGTAGAAAAAAATGAAGATATAGGAATAAATTACGAGAAAGACGGAGTGGGGAGGGAAAAGAGTACAATTTGTTAAATGTAGGCAGGACAACGTCTGCCGGGTTTGCTAGTTTCTTAGAGAAATAACATTACCATAAGCGAAAACTGATCATTAACGCTTCTTGAGAAATTTTATTTCCAATTAAGTTATGGATTCAGAAGTAGATTTAAATATTTATGAAGTGACATTTCCTACAATTCGTTCTTTCGTTCATGCTAGAACATTATAGTGACCTACACGGCGGTGAATAGTGAGTCAGAAATGCCCTCATACTGCTAGCGGTGGAGCTTCGATTGCGTCGATCCCGATATTATCAATTTGGTATTTTTTTTTTATCAGAAGACGGCGAATTGGCTTGGCACGTCGAACACAGATCGCGCCATATAAGTCTCCCATCATTGTTGTGCTGATGTAGATCTCGGAGTAAAAGACATTGTTGAGCATATATAAGTTCGTCTTTAGAATATTTAAAAGAAATGTTCTCTGGAATATTTATGGTCATTGCCTAATGCAGATATGAGTACAAATAATTGAACTCCAGCGCCTTTTTTGGCTAGGTTATGTTTGGAGAAGAAGCTGTATGGAAGCAGTTTCACCAATAGATACCCAATTTTGGCAGCAGGCGGATGGGAGACCCAGCTGAGGTGGAAAAACCAGCAGAAGAATAACCTGTGTTCTTTCATTGTGGCTTAAAGGGATCCCTTAGTTGTCGACAACACGCTGGTATATAATGCTCGCTCCCAACCGAATTGACATTTCAATTTGTTTCAAACGAAAGCAAACTTTGGAAAATAAACGCTTGCGGCCAGCAGTTAAAAGCCCAGCTTTGCACATTTTCTTCTTTGCTTGAGGTGCTGCATCCACCATGTATGAATATGTGTATAGATGTATGTGTGAGCGTGGCAATATTTGTGGGCACATAAAAGTATTTGTTTAACTTTTCTTTGGCGCAAGCAATTTGCTTGCCATTTGTGCAACGAATCAGACAGAGGCTGCAATTTCTGTTTTTTCTTTTTTGTTGCTTTTTTAGCTTGCATGTTGCATGTTGAAATTTCACTTTTCACTCTAAGCTCACTTTTGCAATTTAGCACTTATCAACAACTTACTCAGCACATGCATATGTCTGTAGCCACATGCGTAGAAATACCCTGGAGTCAAACCAACTAGTTCGACGACTGCCTATTTTCCATATAAAGAAGTGGTGTTAATAATATGACTTCCTACGAGATATCAGTAGCCAGTTTTTGGAGAGATATCTCCAATATAAGTTGGGGTTATACCGAGTATTATATATCTAGTAGTGATTTTTTATTATATCTCAATCTATGCATATCTATCGTTTTACCTTTAAATAAAAAAATAGCAGAAAAGTTATATTAATTCCATTTTGCCATCTGTCCAAAACTCTTTGCGGGATATTTTGATTGGTTGTTATCCGAAGATTAAGCTACTTCATTGAAAAGAACACAATTATTTGCGAAATATCACGTATTAAATATTCCAAAAAAAATGTTAGAGCTACATTAAAAAGTGGGAGTGACTCTGGGCTGGTTTCGTCATGAAATAAGAATCTAATAAAACTATGCGGATGTAGAGATATCGACCAAAATCAGGAACCGGGTAATCCTGCAACGTTTATGTACAACATGGCTATCAAATCAAAGCTTTTGAAATATCATTTAGAGTTGGCAGACCTTGTGGTTTTTGCAGAACAGTGTGATTTGTGACTGTGACTTCTCAGCCACAGCTCTTTTGATCCGTGACTGTGACTGCCGCTTGGGAAGAAGAGCCACCAACAGGTATTGTTATTATCGTTTGTTTTGGTTATAAATCTTCGTTTGTAGTCAGAAATATTATTGCATTTAGATTAAGCTTTTTCGACAGATATGGGATATCAAATTGTGTATAATAGCTACAACCAAATTTAATACTTACTCAAATTTGACTATGAATAGGCCCCATCCAAATAATTGCAAATAGATGAAAGTTTTGATAAAATTTTCTTAGTAACTTAAAAAATTAATTGGACATTTTTTTTCAAAGTACCCTTAGACCAGAAAAATGAGTTTTTCCGCAGCTAGAATGCTTTAGCCCTCACGATGAATTTTTTTCAGGAAGTTAACGGTTTATTAATAATTTATTATTAAAATTGCAAGGTAATTTGTTTGCGAAAAAACTACATTCAAAATTATCCGTAACCTTAGGGATGTCTGCAGCACAATTGGTTTAGTCACCACGTATTTCTGTCTACCAGTGACTGCGCCATCTGCTGACACTTAGTCGCAGCTCAAATCATAGATTCATATATAAGCAGCCATTTGCTCCTATGAGAGCTATAATTGCGTTTACTGGCAACCGTGATTAGGAACGGTAGCAGGGAGCAGATGATGTCACAGCCACGGCATTTTGTTTGAAGCTATCGCTCCGATTTACTGTAACCTTCCAGTCGCTGTGCGAAAATCACAGGTACACGAATATTTGCCAACTCTAATATCATTTTATATGATGTAGCCTACTTTGTGAGTGAAAAGTTGTCGACATGCGTAATAATATATGCTGGTTTTCACTTCAGCTTTCTATTTCTTTGGAAGATATTGTTATAAAAGTGGCATCGCGATAGCAATGCTGTAGGTAGAGATTGCAGTAGAAGTAGACGGAAGGGGAAAATGTTTGTAGAGGTAAAAGCAAATATAGGGATGGGGTAGCGGTAAAAATAGAGGAAGAGGTAGAGGGAGAGAAAGAGGTAGAGGTAGAACTATGAGAAGAGGTAGAGGTAGAGGTAAAGGTAGAGAAATATAATAATATAGGATGGCTTTTACAACAGCATCGCTATTTCTTTTAAACATATTATCCTTAACGGGACTTTAAGTAAAGCTGGCATCGAATACGTAGATATAAAGGTAGTAGCGATAAAGGAAAGGGGAAACCCTTTTCAAATGTAAAAGCGGAGTTACACGTAGAGGCGAACTTAGAGGAAGGAATAAGCACGATATGTGGAAGTAAAGGTAGCCAGATTTTCAAATATGGAGAGGCTGAAAATATGTGGGTGGAAGGGAAGTATGGGGAGGGTAAGCAATTTCAAAATGTGCCTAGGACAAAATCCTCTGACAGGACAACGTCTGCAGGGTGAGCTAATTCTATATAAAAGTGGGCGTGGTATTAACCTAATTTCGTCCAGTTTTCTCCAGAAAATGCCCTGTAAAGAGGATTACACTGGTGCCGAATTTCGTTCTGATACCCTCAGCAGCTTTTGAGTTAAGATGAATAATATTTGTATTAACTCGATCAAAAGTAGGCGGCGCCACGCCCATTTTAAAATTTTTTTTAAATTCAATTTGCTGCTTATATTTTAATGTACGCCACGAATTTTATCCTCAAAAGTTTATTACGCACTGTATAAAATTTTTTATGTGTTTTACAAAATGTTCCATATATAAAAAGTGGGCGTGGGCTATCATCCGAATTAATCTATTTTAAATAGCTGTTGGACAGGGATGCCAAGGAGTCTGCAAACCAAATTTCAATTATATACCTTCAATAAATTTGCATCAGTTATCTTATACGAATACGGATGGACAGACTTCAGTTAACAAATTTTTATTTTCGTTCTGCAATTTTTGATATGTACCTATAAGTCAAGATCTATATCATTTCGTTTATGCCGTTAGCACCACTTTACTATTAATATAGCTTGTGAACGTAGCACTGAGGTAAAGAAGCAAGATAAGTGCTAGTTAATTATTTTCTGTTGCATGCAAATTAAGCAAATAAATTTAAATTTTCCCTTTTACCTTGTCTTTTTCGAACTAGTTTGTGCTGAGTTACAAAATTTTAGTTGTAAACTAATTTTTTCTGACTAGTTTAGTTTTTCGCTGCAGGGTATTTGCAATATGTTGCATGAAAGGTTGTTGCGTATGTATGCTCGCTTGATTTTTTTTTATTTTATAAATTGACACAAACCAAAAACTGAAGAAAAACCAACATTTATACATTTTTATTTACATTTAAATCTTCGCAAGCTTCAACAACTTTCACCGTCCTGTCCTTGCTCTTCTTTTTAATTTTTCCGGCACTCTTCGGTCTTTACTTTCGTATGAATACGAGTACATTGCTTTCTATAAATATCTAAAGCACTCCACGTTTGCATGTACAGGGTGGCGCAAAAGTAATCCTCCTATCAGAAAATGCTATAAATTTTGCGATTGGCCTCCAAAGTCAGTTCTGTTTTGACATTTGTGTAGTAAACACATGCGAAATACACGTTAATAAACAATGTTACGCTACACTGCTCCAGAACGCGGAATATTGCTGACTATTTATTTGACCAATAATCGGTCGGGGCCAAACGGTTACTGTGAATGGTGAGCGCTACAGAGCAATGATCAACGAGTTCTTTTTGCCGCAACTTAATGAATTGGGATTGGAAAACATGTGGTTCCAACAAGACGGTGCAACAGCACGCACTGCACGTGCCACAACCGATATGCTGAACATCGGAAGCTTACTTTTGCGCCAGCTTGTATGTGGGTGTAGCTATTGTTTTTCTATCAACAGACTTTAGAATTTTTGCTCTTGCATCATTCACTTTCATCAATTGATTTCAATTTCTGTATGGCATAAAAATGCACAGCAAGTTGCGTGAGCGAATACACAAACACTGATGAATGAATCACGGACACAGCTAACATTTTGGTGTATTTTAACACAAATTTGGTCCGTTTTTTGCAGAATTGATTTTTGGTAGATGAAGCTTTGAGTTGATAGCCACGATGCGGTAGATATTTACACACATTAAACTGTGAAGGACTTAGTTCACTCAGGAACCAGCGACTCAATAGACCACTGGGACGTGATCTCTCGACGAACAAATATCAAAGTCCTTAAGTCTACGAGTGTGCCTGTGCTGATGTAAAGCTCGGAATTAAGAAGGAGGCAGAAAGAAGTTTGGATAGCTCTTGGAGTATTCGAAAAAGGTTAAGGGAAGCACTTTCTTCTCTGCGTGTTTCAAAGGACGTTTGTTGACGGAAATTCAATCAAAGGCTGTATGCTATTTATTGAGAAAAGATCGTAGTATTTTATGCAAGGTCCCACGCCTTCGCTGTCGAAGTCTAAATACGAATTTGAAAATTTCGTGCGTTTTTTTGAAATTTTTGTAAACACAATATTTTTTGATGTGGCAACCTTGTTTCGAACAAATATGTATCTAGCACTTTAACAATTTGTACATACCACACAGCTTCTCTTGCGCAGTCCACACTAGGGTTTTCACAAACATCTCAAATATTGTTGCAACATTTCAAGTGCCTTTTGATGGTCGGTGTGAAAGAATGTTGCAAAGAAGAGTCGTTTGAATAAATACTATGAAGAAGTGAAATGCTTTGCTCGATGCAACCACGCAACACCTCAGCTAACGCTATGTGCGAACGTGAATCATTCATTGAAAACTTGTCTGTTATTTGTATGCACTGAGTTGTGGTGATGACTTTGGCAGTGGCTTGCATGTAGTGCTCTTTCTATTCGATGCATGAACAGTTGCGTATGGAGAATTGAATAAAACTAATCAAAAAGTTGTATTTAATAGACATATAAATATAAACAAAGACAGTTCTTGAAAGGATATTTTATTTTTAATTGGCTCTAAATCCGTGTCAGAAACATCTTAGATCAATCTGAGCTGATAAGAAAAACGAACGCGTTTAGTAAAACGATAACTCTTGATAACATAAGAATAAAAAAAATTGATATACACATTTGACCTGATGCAACAATGTACAGCTTTTCGAATCAGAAGCTTTCAAAACTGAAGTGCGGGACGTACAGTAATTTATTTAAGTTTTTAGGGCACTAAGTTAAAGGGACCTAACGCTATGACTCGAAAAGTTAAAGTATTTGTCAGTTATTTTATTCCTGAGTGAACGGTTGCATGGGCTGCAGATAAAGTCTTTGAGTCACGGTAGCATGCAATACTTGCCATGGTAGAGTAGAAATGAGGTGTCCATCTACAAGAAGCTTCTGTTGCGAGGACAATTTTAGATAGTGACGTGACACATTAGAGCATTTTCAAAAAAAATACGAGTCATTCCGCATATTATGACTTTACTTGAGGATAAATGAACAGCTACTTATAAGATAGTCGTTGCCAATACTATCGTGGTATATACCCGTTTCAACTTAAAAGAACCTCTAAAACTATAGAAATAGCGCAATAAAAAGTCTCTTATACTAACATACATTCTGAGTTCTAGAAAAAAAAGTTTACATTGAAAATTTGTTATAGAATATAAGCACTTTATCGAATATTATTGAATATAATCTCGCACGACAAAGTCCACTTCTTTTTATCGCATTTGCTCTTCACATAATCCACTCATATGTGACAGTTTGCATGACGCACATTGAATCAACGCATTTATACTTTGTAGCGATCTCATATGAATATTGACGCAACTGATTGACTATAACTAAGTGCACCGCACATGAACACCTGACCCAAGCTGACCTGACCTAGTTTGGAAAATAGTTTTCATTTGCGTATATTTTTGTTGATGAGTGAGTGTTAGCAGAAGCGATGCTGCATTTGCTATATTTATGGCGCATACTCGTACTATGTCAAGGTCGCTGCATAACTGAGCTCAGACTCTTTAAAAACGAATAAAAGGAAATTAATAATTATGATTGAAGCAGGCATAAAAAAGGAAGTTAGGTTTTTATTTTATAATTATGGTCGTTAAAATGTATATATATTAACCTTACCCGTCTAAAGGCAGACTGTTTATCAAATGGATCAATATGAAAGAGATCCATTTTGGTTTGAAAAAAAAACCGAGTAGAAAAATCCTTAACATTAAGGAGTGTTTGAAAAAGACTTGTTAAATAATGATTACTAATAGTAATGATTACCGGTTTGATTAATTAGTTTTTTGAGAATCCATTTAATGAATCTTTACCAGTACTTTACATTTTTAATGATTATCAGGATTTTTTACGATTATAAAAAAAAATCTATAATAATCAAAAAAGGTTCTTTTGATTACTTTAGATTATGTTTGATTATTTTTGATTTATTGATTTTTTTTTTGATAACTTTTGATTTTTTTCAGTATTGCTGTAGAACACATCAACAATACTGAAATAAATCAAAAATAATCAAAAAAAATAATAAAAATTATCAAAAAAAATTGAAAATAATCAAAAGTATTCAAAAAAATTTTTTTTTTACTATTTTTGACTTTTCAGTTTTAATTTTTTTTTTTATTTTTCTAATGGCAATCAATTAATAACTGTCCCTTTTCTGAAAAGAATTGAAATAATCAGCACCATATTAAAAAAGCAGTCTAACTAATTGATTACCGATTAGTAAGCAAATTTTCTCGCTATAAATTTTTCTTGAATATCTGCAATGTGCAGGCATCGACCTGTTACAATTTTATTACATGCAGAGATTTATTTAAAGGTATGCATCATTGTATATTTAAGACGAGTTCCAGTTGTTTTGATGGGAAATAACTTTACAATGTATCCTTAAGTTTCGCAAGCTAGTTACAAGTAAAATACATACAAACATTTGTTGCGTGCAGCCAACAACAAAGTTACAATTAGCGTTTTACCACCGCTACGTGACCGTGCAACAGATTTGTTCCATAAAATGGTCAAAGAATTAATTTGATTCATTTTGAGAGTGTTACAGAGTTACTTCTTGAAGTGCGAATCAACTAAGTTAAGTGTTGAAGTTGAGGAACATGTCAAGAGTCGTTGAGTTAATATAATTATAAGTTTGTGGTTGTAAATAATTTATAAATGAATTAATGGTTTATTGTGTATGGACTTTAAAGAAAATTTGATTTTGATAAATATTATTTCTTGGTGCTGTTAACGGTAGTTAAAAAAATGTTAATAAAAAATATATAATATTTTAATATGATTGAAAATAATTAAATATTCTAATAAAAACTTTTAATACGTAATTATAAAAGAATAATTATTAAAAAAAATGTATATTTAAACAAAAAGCACAGGCCGCACAAACAACAATTTAATTGAATTGTTTGTTGGCAAAATAAACAAAAACTAAGGGCACAGTCGGCGTGTCATAAATGGACACGCAAATCCTTCCTGAGCATGACAAATTCGGCCACATGACGGTGTATGCGCAATGTTATGATACAATTAATAGAAATAAAAATTTAGCTGACAAAAAACCAGTACGATGAAAGCATAATGGTTAACAGAGCGTGTCGAAACTTTTCCGTTGAGGAAATCTAGCAGCTTCTGAAATGGATATATAAGAAAAGTTATAAGGGTTATCTATAAATTTTAAATAATATCCTAATAAAAACTTTTAATAACAAACTAACAAAAAAACTTTAAAAAATCAAAATAAACACAATCATAATTTTTATATAAACAAGTAAGGAAGTCTAAGCTTGGGAGGAACCGAACATTATACTTACTAGATGGGCTCATCTCTGTTTCTTCTTATACTTACAAACATTTCACGTTCATGAAAGGTATACAAATGAAAAAAGATATATTACTTATCTATTGCTACCCCACTGCACGGCTAAAATTTGAAATTAAATTTTAAACCATTCGTCGGTTTAAGCAATTTTTTAAACTTTTTTATAATAAATTTCAAACCTTTCGATTACCTACACCAAATTTGAACTTATTGTGGCTTAGCATTAAAACTGAATTGAAAAAAACGTCTAACATTTTTTTAATTTCTTTTCATTTATTACTGAAAGCTTTTTCAATGCATTTTCCTCATTACAATTTTGTGTGCGCCGGGACAGTCGGTTCGAATTCTGCCAACTGATACAAATGTTTTTTATGGTTTTTTTTAATTGTTAAACATTTCTGGTTTACCTGCCCGGATATTTTGCTTGTGTGTTACCCGATTTGCCTAAGCTTTGGCAGGAGTATATTACATACATTGAGAAGCAGTTGACAAATTTTCATTGAAATATCTAGTTGAAACTACAAGCAAGCGGCATTGAAAATAGCAGAATTTGTATGCTGAAAAGTGGGCTGTGCACGGCTACTTCGCCAAAATTCACAAATTTTTTGTTGCGGTCGAGCTTTGCTTGAAAAGCGTATTATGTGAGCAAGATCTTTTTTATATAGTTTCCATAGTTATAGAAATATCGCTTTTAAATTTTACAAACAAATTTTGCAGAACTGTGTTAAAAACTGGGCGTGGCCGTATACCGACTTGGCGCATTTTTACGACAAACATTTTCCTTTACATATTCAAAATTTTGGCCAAATATCGTTTCGATAAATAATTTTATGCCGGAGTTATGGCATAAAAAGTTCTATGGAATAATCCACTATAAAAGGGGCGGAGCCACATCCATTTACGAAAATTTATATTTTTCGAATTTCTTCATTCAGGGATACTTTGAATGTGAAATATAAATAATATGAAGCTATTTTAAGCAAAGTTATTGACTAATAAATATATCTATGATGCTTTCCAAAGTCTTTCATATAAAAGTCGGCTTGGACCTTAACCTATTTCTCCCATTTTTTCTCGGAATATCCATTTTTATACATGGAAATCTGTGTGCTGAATTTCATTTCGATATCTTAATAAATTTATGATTATTGACTTAATCAAAAGTGGGCGCTGTCACGCCCATTTTCAAAAATTTCTTAAAAATTTTATTTTCTGCCTTAGTGTTAGTGTACACACCGACTTTTATCCTTACAGGTGTATTATGTACTGAATAAGCACTTTTTTTGTATTTTCGAAAATATGCTATTTATAAAAAAAGGGCGTGGCTATTATTCGATTTCCTCCATTTTAAATAGCGATCAGAGATAAGTGCCAAGAAACCAGCATACCAAAGTTCATTAAGATTGCTTTTATTAAAGTTTTCGTGTTCACAGATGAACAGACGGACGGACGGACGGGCGGACATGGCTTAATCAATTTCTCTTTTCCTCCTGAACATTTTAATATATAAGTCAATATCTATCTCGATTTGTTTATGCTGTTACATACTGCCGTTAACTTTAACTAGTTACGCCTATCAGCACACTGACATAGACAAATCTATTCTAACACCTTAATTACACAAATATTATTATACGTAATATAAGTTATAATTTTCTTATTCTATAATATGTGATTTTCCAATTGGTTAGCACTTTAGATAATAATAAAGCTTTTGTATCTATACAATATTCTAGTATTCGGTATAAAGTTTAATAGCACAGAAATAATTAATGATGGAAAATAGAATTTAATCAGTTTTCATTTAAATTGAAAAGCAAACAGTAAGAAGAGGCTAACAATGGAAGATATGTGAAAACGATACTTAAGAGGTAGTCAAGAGTTAGTAAACACTTCCGCAAATATATACTAACACATTTGTACATAGAATATTTATGCATAATGTATAGGATGTCTTAGGTAGAGGTGTACTTAGAACTATGCATAAAGACAAGTATGATGAAAGGCTTATGAAATGTGTCCTCGAAAGAGGACTATGCTTCTCAAGTACCTAATCAAGTCAAAGTTCCACTTGTTGGCAAGGCTACTTCTTTTATGGACGACGCGACTGCAGCGGCAGCGATTTGCTTAACCCCCTTAAGATAATAGATTTTAGTCGCTACTTTCTACAGGCATGATGTTGCTACGAATTTTTACTTTTTTAATCTCGGTTCGATCGCTGGTTAGTTTAATTAAAACAACTAGAAAATATTGTATATTGATAATTAAATGTATACTAACCATCGTACCACTGTTAGTTCAACGACATATTCTTTAAATCAATTATAGTCCGACAGGGTGCCATCTTACTCACCCAGAAGTTTCTAGGTTGCGGATCCAATGCGATCTCGAAGGGTAATACCAACCCTATTTGCCTCATATTCGCAAACACTTGTGCTATCTCTGTCACTCCCGAGTCATATGCCTATCTATCTATGGTTCTCTCAGTTGTTGGCTGTAGTGTTACACAAAAATGTGCTCCCGCAGTGTAGCCTGTAGTCTGAAAACATTTTTAAAATTGCCCGAAGTGGTCCCTTCCATTGAAAATAGTTCAGGGCTGATGATCACCTTGAATAGAATAGTATGGCCCTTTAAGATTCACACGCAAAAAATCAGTTGATAGAAAATAGCACCCCTAAGTTAATCACCCTATACACTTGCTTATCTAAGTTAAACGAAAACTTTCCAGTATGAAAATAGTTAAGAAAACAGATTAAATGGACAGGATACTTGACTCGCAGGCAAAGAGTTCAATGCAATTGAAGGTTGCTACGTACATTGTTTAGTTGTCCGATGCGCACTGTCTTTCAATTATATTAATGAACAAAATCAATTTTCTAATTAAGACATTCATGTGCTAACACCTGCAACATCTTATCACATAACTAGCACACTAACAACTAAGCAAAGTAAACTTAACATAACAATACAATTAGAATTTCCCTGTAAAGAAAATGTCTATGTATATGTTGCTGAACTGGTGCCCTTCTAGTTCATTCGGAACAAATTCTAGTTCATCCTCAACCTCCTTTAAATGTAATAAACTGGCGACTTTAACATGACGCTGTCCTAGGCGGTGAAAATTATCACCACTGTATTCACTTTTAAGAACTGTTTCGATACTGTACTGCATTTATTGACACTATTTCTTTGGTTCCGAACCAGAAAGAAACTCACATATTTTTTTTAATTACCTTCTTATACATGGGTATTTCACCCCTCTGTTTTTCCAAATACCAAAGCAAATTAAGCAACCTTAAAAAACGTATTCATAGTTGTATTTTTATAAGCGAGTTTGCATATTGCTGAACAGTATTTTACATGCGATATTCCTTGTTTTATTTTTTTTGAGTATAAATAAACTAGTTTTCCTAACTCTGGGGCAGCCTACGTATAAAAGACCATGTATGAAACATGAGCTAGTGAGATTGAAAGACTCTCTTTGAGCGTTATGTCAACATTTATTTGCTCTTCTTTAGCATTGTTGATTTTTCTGGAGGTGTTTTATTATTAACTATGGCATAGTAAAACAGGTAACCGCACGACGGCCTTATTGGAAATCGGTTCCCTAAAACGTCAAAACAGCACATCACATGTTAAAATATAAACAAACCAATTGAAAGCAAGTTTGATAGTTTAGAGAAAATTAAAATGAAAAACATCTAATCAGCTATTGAGATTATATTACCGGTATAGGTATGCCATGTGTGTAACTCCTTAGCCCAATCTACAGTTTTTCTGCAGTTGTTGAAGATTCAGTTCAATTAACTTCTCGCCTTATTTTAGTAAGCCCGCTTGCTTCACTGTGTCTCAGAACTAATAATAGATTGAGTCCGATTTAAATCATTATATTCCATACCGGATAATATATGGAACTTAATTACATCGCTTATTGCTGCACTTATTATTACCTTTCATTTAATACCCATATTGTACTAAACACATTTTTGGTCATCTTGGTCCTAGAAAATAGACCTAAGCTAACTTCTTGGAAGTTGCAGTCGTGTAGCATGAATACCTCCGGAAATATGTAGTATGAAAAATCCCATTTGTACGGAAAGTACCAGGCCCCTTTGCAACTTTTCTTTTTAATAGACCGCAATTATGCGAGGCTTTCGACCATCCCTTGAAGGTATTCAATTTGGGTTCTATATTTGTTCATGTTCGGTCCACCCCATTTAGGACGCCACTTGACCTATACATACATACAAGTTAACACACGCCCGTCTCACCTCTTGCAACGCTCCCACGTTTGATCGCAACACATTCTGCCTACTCATCACAATTGTATTTCACAACATACAACGGTCCCATACTCACCCATCACACGTGCCGCAGTGTCAGCATAAGTACGTTCCCACGTCGCACGGTAACGTAACACCCAAATTCAAGGCCATGGTCAATACCAGCAGTTAATACGTATGCTACTGCATTACTCCAGACGCACCGTCAGCATAATTCTATTTCACATGCTTATGAAATAGAATCAATGCATAACGCACCTGTGGGAACAAACGGCGGAACATATTCACAAGCAACGAGCCGTCAACAATTGCGCAACACGCACGCCGCTGCTGGACATTGGCTATAAAGGGAAGCAGCGGCCACGGAACCAGGCAGTAGAGTCCGGGACAAGGAACGGTTGCGATCGGTTAGATGAGTGATAACTAAAGTAGTGTTAAATAAAGTAGTGTTTAATAAAGTGCTTATTGTAAAACTTAATTTTGTGTTTCCTTTCCAGGGCAAGTTGGCCCTTTTAATTTTTTTGTATCAACGGACATTAAGTCCGTTTCTTACATACTAACCAAATGTGAACTTTATATATATGTTTATAGATTTGTATACACAGCTGCACTATTATAAAGGGTATTATAGTTTTATCCGACGTTTATAACGGTATGAAACAATCGAGGTAGCTGTGCCAATCGATTTGAACCATGTCCGTCAGGATTTGGCACACGAGTTACTTTTCAGCAAAGGCAGGCTGCTTTTTGATAATCACGTATCTTTTTTTTCAATATCGAGTATTTCTAAAAACGAATGAAATAATTTATTATTAGTACAAGGTGGCGCAAAAGTAATCCTCCTATCAGAAAATTCTATAAATTTTGCGATTGGCCCCTAAAGTCAGTTCTGTTTTGACATTTGTGTAGTAAACACATGCGAAATAGACGTTAATAAACAATGTTACGCTACACTGCTCCAGAACGCGGAATATTGCTGACTATTTATTTGACCAATCGGTCGGGGCCAAACGGTTACTGTGAATGGTGATCGCTACAGAGCAATGATGCACGAGTTCTTTTTGCCGCAACTTGATGAATTGGGATTGGAAAACATGTGGTTCCAACAAGACGGTGCAACAGCACACACTGCACGTGCCACAACCGATATGCTGAACATCGGAAGCTTACTTTTGCGCCACCTTGTAGTAGCTGCAATGGTAAAATGTGGTATCTTTATGAACAGGATCAATGTATTGCAAAAGTTTTAGAATGTAGGCGTGACATCGCCTACTTATAACTCAAGAAATTTTAAAATTAAAAAATAAATTGATCAAGCTACGTCCGTCTGTGAGCAGGATACCAGAAGCAAAATTTTTGTGTTTTATTGAACATTTTTAAATAGCTCTTTTGGTACTTATCACTTCAATCAAAAACCGAATGCTTACCACGCCCACTTTTGATATAAAACGTTCATAGACGAGCACACTAGACAATATCTCTTCGAAAAATAACTTTAAAATATATTTCACTTCCAAAGTGTAGGTGTACTACCAAATTCGAAAAGCATAAGTTTCGAATTTTTGAAGATACGCGTGGTCCCGCCCCTTTTATATTTGTTTATTCCAAAAATGCCATAACTCGAACAAAAACTGATTTGTAGCAGCGAAATTGGGTTAAAATTATGATTTTGTTCTTTTTTGTTTTGGGTTTTGGAAATATCCGAAATCGGTTTAAGGCCACGCCAACTTTTTAATTTCATTCTGAACAATTTTGTTGTAAAATTCAAAAGGCGATATTTCTGTTACTGTGCCAATTTACCGAAGAAGATTTAATGATGAGTTATATGAGCTCTACGCAGACATCGACATTGTCAAACGAATCAAACCCCAGCGGCTGCGTTGGCTTGACCATGTAATGCGAATGGAAGAAGATGCTTCCTTGGCGTTTCTAATTGGCGTCAACGGTAAAGTATAGGTTACGCGCTTTGTTGGAAGGTCAAAATTGTTTAGACGGCTAAACAGAAAGCTATTAATGGCTGTTGACCTATGTATGTGTGTATATATGTGCCAGTTGAGATTTTTAAACAAAACTTTTCTCTTTGCGACATATGCGTGAGTAAAATTAAGCAAATCCGAGCAAACAAAATATTCCGTTGACAAATTAGTATGGCATATAATTTTCCATTTTACCTGAACTTAGACTTACCTGTTTTAGTTGACGTCAGGTGTTGCAAAGAAGATCTTTATACGAACTTTGCTGCATTGCGAACTTCGGGAAAATAATGCAGATCACGTTCAGCCTTCGCTCAAGTAATTCCCATGTTTGAAGGCATAAATTGTTGAGTAAAAATATAAAACATTTGAAAGTTACTTTATTCTTATTAAATTTTATTCTTAATAAATTTGAATATAACTTTTCACTTTCTCAAAAACTTGTTTGGCTGATTGTTTCCATTACACCCCATTAAAAGTTTGAAAGCGATAACAATTTCGTAAAAAGGAAGAAACAACTAAATGCACAAAACTCATCATCACAATAGTTTTTAGTGCTACATAAAATGACACAAACAACAATTGCAGTAACATTACAGTGACAGTTAAGAATTTCTACAAGTTTTAGATTATGTTTAAGTGGATGACTTTGTTTTTGTGTGCCTGCGTAAGTTGCTTAAGCGAAAGCTGAAAATTGTATAAAAGCGGCTCACCAAAAGTAACTACGAGTAAATTTCATAATGGTTTGTGCACGTAATCGAGGAAGAAGAACACAAAAAAGCACACAAACAAAAAATATTATGTGGAAGCTATCAACAACAAAAACGAACAGCAACAAACTTCACAAATAACAACACAGCAGAGTGTAGAGGCATTGAAGGAAATTTTGAAATTGTGCAAGCCATACAAGACAAGCGGGCCGAT
Organism: Merzomyia westermanni; assembly: GCA_949987695.1. NCBI lineage: Eukaryota > Metazoa > Arthropoda > Insecta > Diptera > Tephritidae > Merzomyia > Merzomyia westermanni. The sequence continues at coordinate 89,993,804 of OX465293.1, forward strand.
GACTGCTGCTATTTTGCCAAAAGCACACTAAGGCAAATACAATGATAAGCCGAAGGACTAACGAACTAAACGTTGTTGATAGTATGGCTTCAGCCAAGCACTACTTAGTAAATACTTAGCAAGGAAAAAATGTGGAAAGTAGACTTCTACTTAGTTTGTTGGTTTGAAAGAGTGGCAATGTTAAGAGTTAGCCCAATAGTTAAATAGACTGTTATTAGCGACGCGATAACGAGTTTTTTATAATTTCTAAATTTCCTATCATACAACATACAACATACCTATGAACAAGTCGGGAATTTACTTAGAAGAACTAATCAAAGAAATTCAAGACGCCTAACAACTTACTAGTAGAAGGAGGAGAAAGCAAAATTCAAGCAATGAGAAACTTACATTTAAAGACTTTGCCAATATGAGAGACGTATGCATAGGCGAACAGGATAGCGTGTTGCCAGACAATCAGCCATCCTGCCAGCATTGCTACACGCTGGTCGTTTTTGGTTGCTATGAAATTCATTTAGCTGCCTTGACTGCAACGTGTTGTGCCAGAAAAAGAGCGAATGCAAGGTAAAAAGCAATGCACAAGAACAAAAATTTGGATTCCACTGACGATGTGGGCGAAAATGAGTTTCAGAGCAGATATTAGATAATTGAAGTTGAAGCCAAACGCGTATAGCAATGGTGTAAATGATTATGTCACCAGTAGTTGGCACGACTACGACAGTTTAAAGAAGAACGAAGGAAAACTCATTACATGCCACAGATGTACAGAAGTGGCTGCTGAGATGCAAAATGTTGTTGACATGCAGTGCAGAACACAACTAAGTTGACTGTTAGTTGATTGTGGTGGGAACTTGTTGACTTGGGCCGCAGTTTTTCTTGTTGAAGAATAAAATAAAAAAAAGCAACCAGTGCACTTAAAAAGGATAACGCACTAATGATGGGACAATAATGAGCGATATATTACAGTTTTGTCTTTTTAAGCTAAAATTCAAAATAGTGTGAGTATTGTAAATTTAAGCGAGCTATGCTAGCCAATAGCATAATTACCTTCAGGACTAAGTAGGAGCTAAAGACTTTATCTATTCGGAAACTCAGAATTCGTTAAATACTTATGCTCCCATATTAATTATTTAAGATAAAACGGTCGGATCAGATTTTCTTCCGCTGGAGATCAGATTTTCTACAACAGTTTATATAGCTTTCTTTGGCTGTTCCCTTCGTTTTTGAAATATAAAAAAAACAACCTATACCTTTCATAAAAACGCAGAACGGCCAACAGTATCCGATCCGTCATAGCCCAAGCCCGTTTTATCTGAAAAATGTATTGTATGGGGGCTATACGGCATATTGATCCAATCTTGATGATTTTCACTACACATATTACATACGTAATAAGTACTCTAGTACTTATTTTGTATTCCTCGCTATTAAGTTGCAATAATTATAGCCAAAACCTTATTTATCAGAACAATCGATTGTATGGTAGCTATACTGGTATGTTATGTAGAACCGTTCTGGCTGATTTTTATTTGCCACATTACGTATATAATTTGGAACCCGCGTTACCAGGTTCATGCAGTTCGCCTAGAATCAGTTCAAAAACAATTTTTGCTATTTGCCTTAAGAGATTTTCATTGGGGTCGCTTGTATAATCTTCACCCTATAAGAATCGCTTAAAAATCATTAATCTGCATACACTTTCTAGTCGGAGGAAAATGCTTGGAATTGTTTTTATGATTAAATTGCTAAATGGTTCACTCTCCAGCCCATTTATTCTAAGTGAAGTGAACTTCAATGTACCGTCTCGTCCTTCAAGTCATTTTAAACCTCTAGTCTTAAAACAGTGCCGAACCAATGAGCCTTTTCGCTGTTTGTGTCAAGATTATAACTCTCTTTCTGGTAGATTTGATATTTCAGACTCGCTTTTCAGCATAAAAAAATGAATTCTTTCTATCCTAAATTCATAGCTACTAATTGTTTTTTATTCTTTGACTTCTATATTAACTTCTAACAATAATTTTATTCTGTTAACTAATTATTTCTTAACGTATAATCTATCCTATATCTACTTTACTTAGCCGATGGGGTTTTCTCTCTAGCTGAGCAGGTTTAGATCTCGACGATTAACAAACCACAGCTTTTCAACGACTTGGCACGAACGAATAATCTGCGCGTTATGCGGATGCGCCGATCGGGCGGGATATGGTGGGTAATCCGTTTGGGAATTATTATTATTATTATAATGTATACCAAATCTACAAAATTTTACGTTCTTAGCTTTTTAGTTGCAAGAGTTATAGGTCAGAACCCGTTTATCGGAACAATCGATTGTATTGGAGTTATAGGCTGTATTAGTCAGACCTTATTGGCTCCGACAACTGACTAATATATTACAAAATGGCGACCCCATAGCATATTTCATCGAAATATCTCTAAAACGGAGGGAGTAGTTCGCGTTCAAACAGGCAGACGGACATGGCTAAATCGACTCAGCTCATCGCCTTGATCATTTCGGTATACATACTGATGGATCTATCTCTTATTATTCTCATACTTAGAAACATCGCTCCCCAGTTATAATACCATGTCATATTCATGAAAGGTATAAAAACAACTAAGAAAATTTTTTCAAATAAAGTAACTCTATCTATATCTTTTCTTTCCCCCACATATTAACATGATACAGAATGATAAGCTCACTCCATCTTTAGAGAAGGTCGAATATTTGGATTTATAGAGCACAGAATAGGGCCTTTAAATAACAACATCTAGCACCCCGAGTTTTTTGGATTTCAGACTAAACGATTTTGATACCTTCAGGTTGCAGCAGACTGTTAACAAATCGCCACAGCTTTGCAAAGAAAATTTGATAAATCCTTGCTCTTTCAAAATTGCGTGGCTGTCACGTCGCAGTACCGACTAACACTTTGTTCAGCTTTTCTTCTTGTTTTCGAGAAAGCTATTTCCACATTGATTTCATAAATATATTTGGGCGTATATGTTTTCCACGTATGTATAATTTTTTTTATTGGAATGTAATCTGCCGGCGCACCTCAGCTCATACAAAGTTATTGGTAATATTAGCTATGTCGTCTGCAAATTTAGGTCGTCCTTCCGCACCATAATTACCGCATTAGTGACTCAAAATGTTCAAAATAGCGTGGTCTTACTAAAACGCAATCTGCGAGATTTTCGCTCTACAAACGCCGCTTACACTCAATGCTCCATGAAGCCAAAATTAGCATTTATCAATTTCATTTCTAAGTAAATTGTCCAGGCGAACACTCCCACATGTACTATTAATACTAATGTATTCCCACTAAAAAATATTGCGACTTTTCATTATTTAGTTCATTATAACATGTAATTAAGTTTAAAGACAAGAGTTTGTAAGGAGTTTTAAATTTTGTGCTGCATTCTTTTTAACAGCGATGGCCAAAGTAGCTCGGGATGGTATTAATAAAATATCCCATATCTGGACAAAACAGCGATGGAAGTTGTATTAAGAACAAAACAGGAAATTGCATTTCGCTTTGAAAAAAAAAAAAAATTTTTTAAATAAAGCCAACAGCTTTCTGGTGTTTGTAAAATTTTAGTAACTTGCAGTCGAGGTGCATGAGCTAGAGTGAATATAACTGGTTCCAATAAATAATATTTGAGCAGAAGAATGTAACAACTCCAAAATTTGTGTTCACACACTCGACGTGCAAAAAAAAAATTTTATGGAGCGATATACAACAGCACGGCTAAACATTTGAGCCTAAATTTGAAACCAATCGTGGGGTTACGTAATTTTTAAAATTTTTTTTTGTAATACATTTCAAACGTTGCAGTTACCTACACAAATTTTAAATTTCTTGCAGTTTAGATTTAAAACTGAACTGAAAAATAACGTCTACAATTTTTAAATTCCTTTTCATTTATTTCTGAAAGCTTTTTCAAGTCATTGAATTTTGCTCTAAACAAGTTTGTGTACGCCGCAGCTCAGTGGGTAGAGAGACGAGTCTGATGCATCGTTTCGAATTTTGCCAACTAATACAAACTTTTTTTATGTTTTTTTCAATTCTTAAGACATTACTGGTTTAAAATTGAAACACTTTTCTTCACGCTCATTTTCTTGAAAACTGGCATAATTTAAATTCTAAACCAAATTTGCTTGGGACATATCATCATAACCCTTCTAAGAGATTTATGCGCCGAGCTTCTCTTCCAATTTGTGGTGTGCCGATTTGAATTTTTCCTACAAATTGGCGGTACATACAGTTTTTTGCCGATTCGGGCGGCATCTGCAAAGGAGATGGATTTTTGCTGAGGAGCCTTCCATGGCAGAAGGACACTCAGAGAGTTTGCTAAGCCACTTTTGATGTTACCTGTCCCAGTACTCGAACTTTGGATCTTCAGTGTGGTCGGCCGGCAACACTACCTCAAGGCAATAGCTTCAAAGGTACAGAGCCGCAATAAGATCTTCAAGTCACTGGCCGGCAGTACTTGGGGAAAAGACAAAGAAACATTGCTTGCTACAATAAGGCTATTGGCCGACCGGTTATTGACTACGCTGCGCCCAATGGTCGCCCAACCTTGCTGACACCAATTGGAGGAAATTCCAAGTCTGCCAAAACACCGCCATCAGAATTGCTACGGGATGTCTGCTTATGTCATCTCAGCCTCACCTCCATCAAGAGGCAAAATTACTCAATGTTCAAGAGCACGCGGAACTCTTAAGTAGCCAGTTCCTTCTGAACTGTCATAAGCCCAGTCACCCAAATCGACATCTATTGGATGTAGCCCCGCTCCCCAGAGGCATAAGGAGACATCTTCGTAAGCACTACGATGAGATCCGGCACCACATCTCTTTGCCGTTTGATCTCCGGAACCATAGGCGGGCTCTAACTGACCTCCACACTGAGTCGGTAGATAGATCCCTCAGATCTCGGCCTGTGAATCCCGTTATCAGTACTCAGCCACCCGAACAGGCTGAAGAGGAGCGTTTACTTCGGAGGGAGACTAGAGTCATGCTAGCACAACTTCGCTCTGGATATTGTAATAGGTTAAACTCTTACTTATCCAGACTGAACTCCAACATACCAAACACATGTCCTGCATGTGGTATGTCCCCTCGTGATATCAAATATCTCTGGTCCTGTTCAGTAGAACCTAGTCTTCTAACACCTACATCACTCTGGTCCAACCCTGTGGAATCTGCGCGTTTGCTCGGACTTCCGTTAGAAGAGCCTGATGACAATTTTGAGTGATCGAGCCCATTGGGCAGGGCGAAACACTCTTAACAACAACGACAACAACCTCCACACCACAGCGGCCACCGTGAAACCCCGCTATAAAAACTGCACACTACGCCGATCAGTGTGCAGTGCTTTGCTTTATGTCAACTACGAACTCTAAAACGCATACGTAACCAAACTACACAAAGGATAATTTGGTTCGTCCCGAACACTAAGCTAAGGATATAACGCCTTTCAGTTATCATTTTCTCACCTCGTGCTTTCCTTCTCGTGAAATAGAACTGTTACTGTAAGAAAATCTTGAGAGAACAGATTACCACCACGGTAGCTCCGAAGTGTAAATATTAGAGCATATCTGATACATTCCGGTAAAATACTTCCAAAAAAAAGGGCAAAAAGCCAATGAAGCCACTTCCAGCTATACACATTCGTTCAAGAAGCTCACGAGCTTAATCAAGTGCTACAAATAGACCCTGGGGATCCTAAAATTAAACATGTCTTTGCGGAAATCAGACGACTGGTGGATCAACACAACCGTGCAAAATGGGAGAAGAACTTGAAATACTGTAAAACCTCTCTGCTGGTGTTAGCAAAACTATGGTATACAATTAAATCCTTGCCAATACGAATATTCCTAATGAACCAAATTCGTCGACCAGACTCACTTAAAGAATACATATTGCATCGATGTATATTGAATCGATTTTCCGTCATCCCTTTTGTAACAAATCGGTCTCGACGACAGGGGATAAGGGAAAATCGTTCCAATATCCATCAACTTTCCACCCTGGTGGAAATTCAACAAAGCAAAATAAATCATATTATATCCTTCAGCTGACGCGCCACTAGGTAAGCGTTAAAATTGAAAAACAGTCTTGCGTCCATTTCCCGTCACCACCACAGAAGTTGAGCAAGCCATCTAGCAGTTTAAAGGTAATCAATTTATAGGCTTAGACGTGATATCCATGCTGATGTTAAAATATATCGCTGATGTGGGAGTCAAATACCTAATTCCTTTCTTAAATCTAGTTATGGTAATTTTTTCATTCCAGAAAACCGGAAGGTGGTCTAGCTACAAAAACCTGACAAAGCAACGAATGAAGAGGAGTCGTGTCGTCCGGTATGACGCTTCATGACACCAACCATCTGGCCACCTACACAACGGATTAACCGTTGGGTTCCTGAGATTGCCGTTTGAAGATGTTAATGACAATGCTATCTAAGGAGAGCCACGACTAGGCATTGCGAAGCTTTGCTACAACAACAAGAGCACTCTATATATTAGACGGAGTCGATTTATTAACCGATATCGCGCCATCGATTTTTCGATGCTCAGGAAAAAAAGTTCCACTACGCATACCCAAAAAAATAATTTTCGAGCCTGCGAAATTTCATTTTTTGACTTTTTTCGACTTTGATTTTAAAGGTCTTTTTCATGACCTACTAAAAATATTTTCATTTGATTTTAAAATTTTCATGTATACCCTGCCCGACCCAAAAATGTCCACTAAAAACGTAGGCGATAACAGTTTTTTAAAAAAAAAATATTTTTTGGGTTTTGGGAAGTGTTTTGGTCCTGTTTTGGTTTGACCCTTTCGCCATTTTTTTAAAGGTTTTTTCAGCATACATGCAAAACTGTTTTCGATGAAAACGAATTTGTCTCATATTTCCTGTCCCACTTAAAATTATGCGCTAAAAACGTTGGCGATAACAGTTTTTTGAAAAAAAAATGTTATTTTCGGGTTTTGGAAAAGTCGACTTTTCGACCAAAACAAGTCCCGAAACCCGAAAATAAAATTTTTTGTTGAAAAAACTGTTATCGCCAAAGTTTTTAGCGGGCAAAAAATGAAATTTCGCAGGCTCGAAAATTATCTTTTTGGGTATGCATAGCGGAACGTTTTTTTCCTGAGCCCAAAACCTATAGAAAAATCGAAGCGCGATATCGGTTCACTTGCGCCCATACAAATCGACCCACCCTACTGTACATACATTCACGAGTATCATCGCATCCAATATGCTAAGGCCATGCCGGGTAAATTTACTAGAATATATAAGAATCAATAACTGGAAATTGGAAGTAGAAAAAATCCATGGAATGGTATTGGATAATTAGAATATTAAATTACATTAAATAGCTTACAGCACAAGAACCTCCACTGTGTCAATGTATCACATCTTACGTTAATATTTTTCATGAAAAAGTTATCCGCGAGATCTCTCACACTCGATCGTAACTGTGTAACAACAATTGCAGGCAATGCTCGGCTACAATCCGAACAAATTTTCTCGCCGTTTTTTTTCTCCGCAGAAGCTAAGGAACAGCGAAGGTAATTGGTTTCGCTGGCTGAGCGTGCATGCCCCAAAGTAGGTCTGTCGGCCAATTAACTACACAGTTTTTAAAAAAGCGCGCTTTTCCAAAAGCTTGGAGCTAAAACGGTATTATGTCGAAAAGTAACAAGCGTTCTGTAAATTAAAATCTAAATTTACAGAATTTCCAAGCTGCCCTCTTACATTACAAAGTTTACCATTTAAACTGAATCAGTCAATAAATTATCTCATTTTATATATTTGACGAAATTTTCGATATCGACAATAGGGATGTGGTTATCATCGAATAAACCGCTCTCGTTTCCTCTGCGACATTATAAACCACCTTTAAATGGATTAAGTTATATTACCCTGTGTTTCAGTAGACATAGTTCAACAAACCAGATTGCGCCTCGTTCTTCTCAAAGATTATAACTTCTTCCAATATTTTTTGGTGGGTTTCTATATTGCATATGCTATCCATGCTTTGCTGAAAATTCCAAAAGACGCTTAAGGGAATCAAATTTCAATAAGCCTTTAAGTGCTGGCGACATATTCTTGCAATTACTCGAATACGAAATGCCACGAGACGACATTTGATGCAGCAAGTATATTACGAAGGATCCATTGCTGGTAATGATATCGACAAAATGAATAAAAAATTGGTAGATATAATATGGTAATTAGCTAATATTAAAGTTTGGGCGACATTGCTAGTATTTGATAAAGAGTAGCAGTGTAGTGCGAAAGTAGCTGTGACGTCAGCTAGATCGTTTTGGGTATCATTTGCCTTATTGCTGTTAAACTGATAGCCTGATTATTTCATAATTTGAACTTACCAAGCAACTTAGTTTGTTAACAAATTAAGAAATTTTTTTTTTTTGTAAATCATTTTTTATTGTTCTTAAAGTATGTTAATATCTCCTTGTTGTATTTACTTGAAAATTTTAACTACACAAAAGTTTAATATTTAAGATGTACACTTTATTGGCTTTATTACTTTAGTTTAAACGTAAGTTTTAATATTTACAGGTTTTTTCTTTGTCAAGCAATTAATTAAATTAAGCCTAGTTTTGACAAATTGTTATGTACTATTTGTTTGTTTTCTTTTTTTTTATTATACATAGTCTAGTTTTTTTTTACGGAAATTACTTACAAAATTCGTGAAAAGTATTTAACCAAGGGTGCAGAAACCAAAAACATGCGACATCCAATAAAAGGCTCCAAATGTACCCCAATCCCTGAGGAGTTAGACAAAGAACAAAAAGACAGGGCTACATAGAAATAGCAACCCTTGGTCGGGTAAAAAAACCGGGACATTGCGGTACATAAAACCTGCTGGCTTCCAAACCAACTGAGACTGTATCTAAGGACGATTCTCAGAGCGATTACGCATCTTTTGCAACAACAACCACCTCCTGACGCTGGACAAATCAAGTATTTTCTGTTACGAAAGACTTCGTTTATTTAAGATCGTTAATTTTGATTATACTTCGGTTAGGCAGCAGAGTGTTCCTGATAAAAGTTTTTCTGGAAGATGTATGGGTTTTGCATTGATCCCAACTGTGAGAGTCGAAGGAAATGTAACGTATACTTGTAAGAGCTTTAACCAAATATGATACTAAGTTTTGGCAACACAGGAAGTAGGAGGACCCCACTGAAGCCCTGTCTTCACTAGAACTTACTCTGTGGGAAAAATGGGTAATTTTTCTTAAACTGAATATAGGGGCAGAAGTTGAGAGTACTAAGAGTTTGATAACCGACATTTATAGCCCACGAGTAGCACAGCACAATTAGCACAACACAAGTGACAGCTTTTCGGGATCATTCAAAAATTGTTTTCGGGACTTTTTTGCAACTATTTCGGTATGGCTTTAGAAAATTTCCGGATACATTTCAGTACTATTATGGATTCGCTTTGGAATTATTTTGGGACTTTTCTTAATTTTTCAGAGATTACTTTCGTGGTAATTTTTGCATATTTTTCTTCAGTCGTTTTGTGAATGTTTCAGAACGTTTACGAAAAAGTCTTGTAACGAAGCAATACTTAAACGATCCCGAGTAAGCCCCAAAGTAGTCTCGAAAAAAAAAAACAAATACAAATACAAATGAGCTCGAATATATCAAGGCCACAAATACCAATCTATAATGGAAAAGCTTGAAAAAATGGTACCGAAGAAGTCTTGAATTGATATTGAAATAAGCCCAAAAAAATTACGAAAAAGTCCCAAAATCTATTCGGATATGGTCCGAACCCTAGCTAATTCTGATATAGCTAGCTATTTCCTAAAGTCTACTGAAACACTCTGCAACAATTTTTAATTTCCGTTGCATCAATAAAAAGTGTCGATCTACTCCAAAAAAACTAGATATTTCACTCTCAATTCAAACTTTGTCTCGCCGCCGAGGTTAACAGCTAGAATTGTGTGCTTTTATTAAGCATTACCCGATGAAATGAGGAGTCTTCCACTATCCCGTTGTATTGTGAAACGGAATAATTAAATTTAATATATATTTTGTAACTCTCACACCACTGTGATAAACGTCTGCCTTCCTTATGAAAGAGCTTGTTAAAAAAATTCTTTTTGAAGTTTAGTAAAACCTAAAGATATTAGCGAAGATAAAAATTAAAAAATTTGCTTAAGTGGTGTTGTTCGATTTGTTGTTAATAACCTTGCGTGAAAAGGACCTACAATCATTTTTAAAGTTTAAAATATCTACTCTCACTTCTGTTACTTTAGATATTTACCAAGAGTATTTACACAAACAGTTTTAGTATTTTTGTAATCGCAAGCATTTTACAAACAGGGATTATTAATATTTAGATTAGTTAGTCTGCGCTTTTATTCAAACTTTTTTTATTTATTATTTTTTATTTTTAATATATTTTGATATACTATTTTTCATTCCTTACTTTACATATAAATCTAGCTTATACTATCTATATACACCTTATATGTAAGTTCCCTTAATTTGCAGTAAAAATCTTGAAAAACGTATTTCTATTTAAGTATAAATTATAATCACTTTTAAAAAACTAGCACACTTTTTTCAGTTTTCTATTTAAAAATATTTTTTTTATTATAAATATTATAAAACTAATAGATGTGGTTTGTTTTCCCAGAAGTCTGTAGCGTTTGACATAACATAGTTTTAAAGAAGCGATAAACAGGTTTCGGTGTAATATTAGATCACAATATTTTTTTAAAATGACTATTTCAGAAATTGGTTGAAGAACGCATTATCTTTTAATTTTTTTAACGCCCTGTCTCATCGAAAAATATATTGAACTAGCTTATACCCGTCGGTTTCACCCCACATTTCTATAAAAAAAATTTCAGCTGTATGGGAGGTGGCACGCCCCCTTCTTCGTTTTTCCCACTTTTCTTGGAGGTGCTAGGGAATAACCTCTTATAACCCCTTCCAAAATTTTATTGGTCTAGCCCAAATACTTTAAGAGGTATGGACTATAAAAATTCCAGTTGTATGGGAGGTGCCACGCCCCCTTCTTCGTTATCCGCAGTTTTTTTAAATGTGGTAGGGATTAATGTCATATAACTTCTTACCAAATTTCAGTAGTCTAACGTAAGTACTTCCAGAAATACGGACTGTTAAAAATTCCATTTGTATGGGAGGTGCCACGCCCCCTATATATATAAATATTTTTCAGCCCATGACCATCCCGGTAAGATATCCAGTTCGTGTTTCAAATTTGGTTATGAGCGGTTTATACGTTTAGGACGTGAGTCGATCTATAAATACATATATACATACGAGGTGTGTTCAAAAAGTATCGCGAATTTTTAATTTTCGCTGTTTACGTATATTCGAATTTCGAATTTTTTGTGGCGGTATGTTGGTACTCAAGTCTCTCACTTATGCCGACAAGCTCGGCCATTTTGAATGTTCAGTTAATTGTTGACAGCTGCTTTGCTTGCACGTGTTTTGAATCGTCTTCGATTTTTACGCGAAATTCGTACCAAAATTGCTCAGTTGTGACCAAAAACAGCATCGCATGAACATTGCTAATGAGATGTTAAACTCTGTCCGCGACGACCCAAATTGGCTCCAGAGGGTCATAACTGGTAACGAATCGTGGGAAGCTGCCTCACGAACCAAGACCGAAAAAAGCGCGCCAAGTTCGGTCGAATGTGAAAGTTTTGCTGACAGTTTTCTTCGATTGCAGGGGCGTGGTGCATCATGAGTTCTTGCCACAGGGAAGAACGGTCAATAAGGGAATATTACCTGCAAGTTATACGCAATTTGCGCGAAGCAATCCGCCAGAAACGCCTGGATTTGTGGAAGAATAAAAATTGGCTTTTGCACCACGATAACGCCCCTGCTCACGCATCGTTGCTTGTGCGCGACTTTTTGGCCAAAAACAACACACTAATGATGCCGCAGCCACCGTATTCCCCAGATCTGGCCCCCTGTGACTTTTTCTTGTTCCCTAAACTGAAGAGGCCCATGAAAGGACGACGTTACGCTTCTCTTGACGAGATAAAGACGGCATCGAAGGAGGAGCTGAACAAGATACAAAAAAATGATTTTTTGAAGTGCTTCGAAGATTGGAAAACCCGTTGGCACAAGTGTATAATATCTCATGGGGATTACTTTGAAGGGGACAAAATAGATATTCATGAATAAATAAATAATTTTTGGAAAAACACAAAATTCGCGATACTTTTTGAACACACCTCGTACATAATTTGAATTTTATATATATAGATTTCGCTCAGCGAGGGACGTTTTTAAAACTTATTTTGAAATAGGGCGTTCTCAAACGAGTTTCAAAATAGGAGGTTATTGAAAAAAAATCTAAAAAGGGCTTTTTCTAACAAACTCTGATATATAGTGGTTAATAATCACTGGATAAAATTAAAAAAAAGAGAATTTTCGACATTATTTTAAACGTTTCTCTGACATTTTTTACGAGACGTTAGCAGCTCCTATACAGGTAAAAGCAGTGAAATAACCTTTTTTCAATGAAATGAAAATTGTGTTGATACAATAAGCAGAAACAAAGTTATCGGGCTATCCATGCCTTCATTTAAGGAAAAGGGGTTTGAAATCCTCATCTTATAAATTAGAAACGATGGGAAAACAGTGGCTGGTTTCTTTCGTATCAACTCATTAAATGTACCCAAAATCAGACATACAATTCTATGCAACAAAATTTGTTGAAATGGGATATTTGAGTTCAAGTTTAAAAGAAATAAAACCTGCGTGAGCACATAAATACATTAATAAATTTTGGTTTGCTTTTCGATAGCAACATTTATTGAATTTGATTAGCTTTTGATTTATAAAAGTTCGCTATTTGTACAATATTAATTTAATTCAAAAATATCTCATTTCTATAATTGTGACTAATTAGTAAAAATTCACTTTTTCGCTATTTTTCATTATTAAAAAAATTTTATTTATGAAGATCAATATACATTTAAAAACTTGCAAAAAACATGCTTCAACAAATTTAAAAGAATTTCAACTAATTACTGTTACAAACTATTTAAAAAATAAAATAAAAAAAATTTTCAACAATGGTAAGTAAAAATAATTGAAATATTTCAATTTATAATGGATAAGTTCTTGGCTCACATATAGAGCTCAGATGTTCGAACAGTAATAGTTGCAGAAACTGAGCTGTGACCATTGTTGTGACTTCAAAGTATTGAGCTACTAGCCGCGGGCACGTAAAAGGATTATAACTAAAGAAGTGGGGTTTATTAGAATAAATAACTTTGAAGTCGTATTTAACAAATAGAACAACTTCAAAGTAATTAATTATTGACGATAGTGTCGGCTACTGAAGGCAAATCACTTTAAATTTATATTTACTATAAGGTGCCAATGTTGCTATATCGTTACTTTGAAGTCGTGGAAAAGTTATGACTACCACAATTTTGATATTCTGCAAATAGTTTATATTTAAACAAGTGTCGTCAACGCAGTGGTTTTAGTACTAACTTTAGTAACTTTTAATACTACAACAGTGTAAAATATCAATCTCGATTTGAATTCATTTTTTGAATTGAAAAAAAAAACAAGACTTAGAATAACTTCACTTGACTTAGTTTACAAAAGAACTGAGAGTTAAATATTCAACGTGTCAACTTTTTACATTTTTTTTATTTGACGTATTGCTTTATAATTGCCATATGAATTTGCTTCACCCAAACATTTAGTAGGTATGCTATGCAACATATGAAAGATTTTTATTCAAAATATTGAAAAAAGTTATATGGTAGCACAGTTCTCTCACGGCTCTCTTTGAACAAAACACTTAACTTGGAAATCAAAAATCTGTAGTTTTCCAAGCTTCTAAGTTACGTTATTTTCTTGGTAACTACGTACACTTTGCTGCTCATTTGTTAAATGTAGGGTTTCCAAGTCAAGTTAAGTCTAAGTCTATGCTTATTCGGCCATAAGTCGTCTTAGGGAGGTTGGGAAATTAGAGAGTTGCCAACACTCGATATCGCCTACAGGTATCGTAACTTTAAAGGAACAATGCAGAACTCCACATTGTTAGGGAAATTATCACCGATACTCTAAAACAACTTTAACTTAACAGAAGCTGCAACTTTAAAGTTGCATTTAAGTAACATAATTTAGTAGCCAGTCTTTTGACAATTTCAAGTTTTGAAAACTTTAAGGTTGCCTTACTAGTAACTACGACGTTCTCTACCAAGTTAGTGGTTCCTAAATCTAAATAATTTCAAAGTAACCATTACCAGTACCAACTACTTCGCAGCTACGGCGAGTTTTTCAAAAAAAGTTACTTATTCTTCAAAGCCATACATTGTGGGGCAGTTATCTAAAGTAGCTATCGTTGCTAAAGGTCCCGGTGTCCGTTGCTTTTACTTTCATGCTAATTAGGTGGTGGCAAAGAAATAAAAATTAAAAAAAAAGGTTGCAATTACATTTTCCAAACCTCAAAATTCTTCGAAACGTTAAATTATTGTTGGTATGGAATTTTTCCTTTCGCAATAGTTCGATATCATTAAAACAATTCTGGTTCTGAACTAGTTTTTTGTCTCACTACTTTCTTGTTTGAGTGCAGGGTGCCTATCTATACCTAACACACTTATACAAATGCATAGTTATATCTGTATGTATTTGATAATTTACTGTTAACTTTAGTGCTTAGCACTATGCCAACTCTACATATTTCTACGCTATTTATTTTATTTGTATTTACAACTGTTAGACCAATGCACTAAGACTGCATCATCCCACGATTATATATCCTAATCCATTCACTTACCATAACATATTTACAAACATATTCACATACCACTACGCTCATATATTTCATACATTTTAAGCTGCTTATTTCATGCCCGCTGATATTATACTTCTATCAAATTATTCAAGTTAAATAGGTGTTCACATACACATACACACCACTTGATGACGAGTATGCTTGTTTACATGTGTAATTGTATTGTTCGTTGGTATGAGTGTGTGATCTACTTTTACAACACAATCGTGTTGAAATGTTTTACGTATACCTAAGTTTTGGTTTTGTATTTGTAAATATTTAGTACGTATATATGTTTGTGTTTATATACATATGTACAGGTAGATTTTTTTAATCCACTTTTTGTTTTTTGCTTTTGTTGCCATTGTAATTATGCCTGGTTTACATGTACATAGATCTGTAATATTCGGTAAGCCAACGCTATTAAGGCCGTAATGCAATGCAAATGCGTTTGATATGATTTAGTTGAACCGCCAACATGTCCATGGTACATCGCGGCTGGATTATCACCTGTGGAGTAAAATAATAAAAATACAAATACGTTTAGTAAAATGATGAGAAGTACTTATTTGAATAGAATGTTCTTAAGTGGGATTACAAAGAATTATTGCAATAACTTTTAAACATAATTTTTTTTAATGTTAAATCCTTCTTAATATCGTTTTTAAGGTTCTGTCAAGAGGGTCGACTGCTTATATATTATCTATGTGGCATTTAGGCCTTTTAAATCTACAGCAGACCAGGTTTTCACAAAACGTTAAATCTTGAAAAAATGAAGAAAATTGAATCACGTCAGATCTCTGGATGATAAAAGGCCGCTTACGATATCACAGAAAGGAGATGCCTTTATGCTATGGAGTGATATTTTCATACCAGCAACGCATATAATAGCACAAGAAATGATATCATATCAATACATGGGAAGAATATACAACAACATTGTTTTTTGCCACTCGTTACTCATTAAATTTGCACATGATGCGATCTACTCATGTGATCTATGGCCTCATGCGCTTCCTTCGTCGAAATCACATAGTCGTGTGGAAAACTAAAATAGGGAATCAGCTGATAAAAACACTCAACAATATTAATTAAGTTCACTAACAAGAAAATGTTACTGGTATGATTGATTTTAAAGATCTGATCATGTGATTCAACAATACATTACATGCGACCATACTATCAACCAATAGTAGAGAAAACCAAATGATTTCATGTCACTCGATGCTAGCAACATCCAACAATTTTCACAAAATAAGGTCTGCTCATGTGATCTAACGATATGATCTCAACATATGGGGTTTTTAAACTGATCATATCATAGAATCATATGGTAGAATGATCAGGCGCTGAAATCATATAATCGCATGGAAAATTATATTATGTATCCAGTTGAAAAAAAAAATACAGCAATATTGCTTAAAGCAACAGAATTCGTTAAACGATCGTATCATAAGATCCGCTCATGTGATGTGACTATATTATATCATCTCATCATACCAGTAAAACGAATAGTAGCATTAGTAATTAAATCAGAACACTTGATGGTGAACACTTGTAAAACGATGGGACGGGAAACAAATTAATCTAAATTTTTTTTACTGCTGACTATATTTTTTATATATTTTATAATATCAAAATAGTAAATATGGGCTCAGTAAGAATATTACAACTACAGTAACATCAAAAATGTGAAGCTTTAGAAAAGATCGCAACTCGCCAGTAATTGCTATTAGAAGTCAGCATGAAACTAAATTAGCCAAAATTTGCACACAAAAATAATGATGACACACATAAACTTGGACGAGAAGCTCTGCCCACTTTTTATTTCAGCAAAGTAAGGTCAGACTAATAGGAAGTATTTAACCAATTTGTAAACCTCATTGAAGAAGGCGTAACTAATGTTGTCACGTTTTTCGATACCGAATATGTTCTAAGCGTAAAGTGTAATAAACTTTTTCCAAAGCACAGTGAAGTAAATAGAGTTCGATGACATCAACAACAAAACAACGAAATTGATGCGCAAACATAATTGAAATGTGGTTATTTGATATATGTTTCTGTGTTTTGAGCACATCACGGTCAATTGCTACTTGCCTACAGCTTTAACCTTACGCTTTTCATACAACACTAAAATAATTATCTTACTCCCTATACCCACACTATGGCCCAATAGCTGACTCACTTTGGAATATTTCAATGTAAAGTTGTTGTCATTGTGGTTTTGCGAACATGCGCAAACAAAAAAATCTCGAAAATGATACAAATTTCCAACAATGTAACATGAAACGGATTTTCGTGCTGAAACACTGAGGTGGTCCTTAAAATTATAGAGAAAATGTTTACTTCGGTGCTAGTATCACATATAGATTTATTTCGCATGGTTGAGAACTAAGGGTGTACATTAAAATCAAAAACGGTCAAAGATATCACATCTGAGTTTTGATGCCGACTGGAGACGGTTAGAGCCGATTTACACGATTCAAGTATTGCATTCAAGTCTGCCAAGGGAGAGTACAAGTACATTCGTACCGTCAAGTCGCTTCAAGTGTTTCTCTCCAACACTTTCTCTCCCCCTTTTATGCCGTTTTTTATTCCACAATTGCTTTGAAGAAAACTTGACACATGTAAACGCGAATGGGAAACACAAAAGAGAACTAAAGCTGAATTGAATTCAATAACTTCCAAGTGTAGAAAGGCTCTTAAGGCATGACTCACTCAAAGTATTATCTAAACTTTTCCCCTTTATTATTTCTTCACAGTGTTATATGTATACACTTTTAATCTGTGGAGCACACTTTAACCGTTTTCAAACGGAACAAGAGCTCACACGTGGTATCATAGATTGTGGCATAAACGATTGAAGGAGTGAGCCTACAAATTTTTTTTTGATATTTTAAGGATCACCATAATGCAGGTATGTTTTCATAAATTTCATATACAGGCGTTTATGTACATATGTATTAATGTAGACTTATTATAGTCAGTCTCGCCATTGTTGTCACCAGTGGTGCCTTTGCATTCTCATCAATGGCAATGACGGCACATTGGCCACAAACTCACACGTATGTGTGTGGCATAGAATCAATGCAGGGATGCACGAAACTAATCAAGATGTATGGAACCAGAATTTTCTCACTGATATTGAACTAGTCCAAAAAGGTTAAGCTTGTATCAGTAAAAACTAAAAATTGAGTATACCGCTGAAATGTACAGAGTTCGAAAAATCTGAGTAGAGTTGTTTTCAGTTTTGCTTCGGACACCAGGGCTTAATCTTTTGACCTTTGCTCATGTGAGTCGAGCACTCTCAAATTATGTGGGACGACATTTATTCAACATTGATTCAACTAAAATTCTCTGGTCAGAGACTGGTATATTTCTGAGCGAAATTTGATATATAATTGTCACCTAGTATGACATCTCCTATTTAAAAAGGCCAGTCGTTTTAACAAGAAAAAAGTTGCTGGTTTTCAACTTGTTCGTTTCAATGCAGGGATATGAATGTTGTTGATAGGAATGTGTGCGTTTTAATGAGTTGTGTTTAGTTTAATATTAAGGGTATGACTAACTGAGGTTTATTAACAACACGGAATCATATTTGAACTTTGAATATATGTACATAAATATATAAATACGAGTAGATAAATACATATAAACATTTATATAACCTACAGTTATGTTGGTAATCCTGAAACAACTTAGTCGAGGGATAACTCACTATAGAGTTATCTATTTAGCGAAGTGGTAGCCTACAACTGAAGCCCGAAGTAAACCAAAAGCTCTTAAATTGGATACTTCTCTGACTTTAAATGATGCGATTGGTCGATGTGTGGCATGTACTAGATGACGAGCTGCCCAAACTTGGATATGTTGCCATGCCAGAATTTGACTTAAGTCTTTTGGAAGAAAAGAAAATAAAATAAATCAAATAAAAATAATTAATTAATTAAAATAACAAATAAAATTGAACAAAAATAGAAACTGTCTTGCATTATTAAGTTGTATAAAAAGAAACGGAAAGAAATAAAAATCAAAGATCAGCAAATAATTAAAGAAATCAACAAAAATTGTTGATACAAAAAAAGCAACAAAAAACAAGTAAGGAAAGGGCTGTCTTCGATTGTGCGGAAGACTTTATACCTTTCATGAATACGCATCACGGTTTTAGGTGTCCGATCCTTACTCACATTTATTAAAAACTCTGCAAAACTGATAATTTAAAGATACGTAGCCCAAACCCCATTTATCGGAATAATCGATTGTATGGGAGCTACATGTTATGTTGGCCCGATCTGGTTGATTTTAGTACACACATTACATATATAATAAGTACCAAACGTGCAAAGTTTTATGTTCCTAACTTTTTAATTGCAAAATTTATAGCCCAAAACCCATTTATCGAAACTATCGATTGCATGGGAGCTATGCGTTGTATTGCTCCGATCTTCCTGATTCCGACAAAATGGCGGCTCCATGCCAAATTTCATCAAGATATCGCAAAAACTGAGTGACTAGTTTGCGTACAAACAGACAGACGGACATGGCTAAATCGACTCAGCTCATCGCCCTGATCATTTCGGTATACTTATTGGTGGGTCTATCCCTTCTTCTGCTGATACTTACAAACAGCGGACCAAAGTTATAATACCATTTCATGTTCATGAAAGGTATAAATATATAGTTTTGTGCAGAGCTGTTAAATTTGATTATTATTTAGTAATAAATCAATTAGACGGCTTTTTAAATGGTAATGATTATTTTAATTGCTTTGATTACAATTAAATTAATCATGTTTTCTAACGATTAAAAAAACATAAAACAAAACCAAAAATATTAAAAAAAAAATTGTTTTCAATTTAATTATTAACCGATTACTATTAGATAAAATCCAAAAATAATCATGATAAAAATAAAAAATAATCAAAAAATATTGTGTTGATTTCTTTTGATTATTTTAGATTTTTTTCAGTATGGTTGTAGAAGCACATAAATATACACATGCACATACTATGTACTATGTAGGATGTATTGGGTGGTGACGTTTTTGATTATTTTAGATTTTTTTTTTTCGATTTTTTAATGATGGTAAAAAATCATGATCTTTTGTGATTATTTTTTTAATCAATTTTAAAATAATCATTAAAAATTTTAAGTTATGGTAATCAATCCTTAAATGAATTCTCAAAAAAAAAAGAATGAAGTTATTAAACCGGTAATCATTACTATTACTAATCTTTACTAAACAAGTCTGGTTTTGTGGTTGAATTCGAAAAACTGGGGGGCTCTAGTATGAGAAAGGTGGCTAGAACTCAGCTCTCAAAATAATTGATGACCGAAGCTCCCTAAAATTGTTATACAGTTTTGAATTATGTAGACCTTAAGTGTCCATTGATGTGGTCTTTCCTAAAATATACAGCAATCATTAAGAATTCGCATATTGGTGATTTCTGGCAGTGATGCTCCCAAATAAAGTCTCAAGTTATAAACATTCACTGTTAACACTTGCAATCCAAATGATTTGCCAATAGACTTTCACATATTTTAGCTTACACAGAGCTCTAACCATATTCGTCCGTACAAAGCGAGGGCGAGACAAAGAGCAAAACTGGTTTGTAAGCATTTTCATTACATTTGTTTGTGTGAGTTTCCCATTGAACTAAAATTTGCGTCAGCGCAATTCAAATATTGCCAAATGTTTAGAATATTTTTGGCATATCGCACGAATTTTGAGCACTCCATGGTTTTGCAATTTTCATAAAATACATTTTATTACGGTCGTAAAAGAAATGTTGCATATTGTATGCGTGAGGACTTGTGGCAGGCGATAACGAAGAAAAGCGAAGAAAAAATTCCACAAGTATGACGCTTTAACGCCAATAAATTGGTGTGAGGAGTGCGACGCCAGGCACATACAATTTGCTCGTAAAAATTCAATTCCATTAAAGAATTCATGCAAAAACGCCGATTCTTAATCAAATTAAAAATTGTATACCAGAAAATGCTAAGAATTCAGAACTTGGCGATTTTGTGGCGCTAACAGACGCTTTCAGGAGATATACTTGCTTATTCCCTAGACATAACAGGGACTGCACTAGTGTTTGCAATTCCAAATCGGAGTTTTCCACTGCAAAATGAAGTGACCATTCTAGCTGCCAATATCCCAGACCAACAACTACTGGCCCACAATGAGTAAATAAAAGGTGTAACAGGTCCTCCGCAACTTCGTTCTACGTTCTGAACAAATAATAAAAATGAATTAAATTAATTGCTCGCCCTTCATACACACAAAGCAAGGATAACCTGTTGCATACTTAACAGTATTGCTGAAGGTAATAAACTTAAGTACATGCATTAACATGTTTGGTAGTACACCGGCAGCAAAATTATTGTTAGAATGTTAATTTGAGACGTGACGGCAAAAGTTGAGGCAGAGTTTTGTATTGTTTTCTAAACTGAATACGCTTGCTTCCGTAATTGCTATCAATTTGTATTTACTCGAGCACTTAGTTAACTTTAAGTGTAAATATGTTTAACTTCAATTAAGAATATGCAGGCAGTTAAAGTATTGAAATGAAACTTTACTAACATTTACGGAAAATCTGTCAAGTGGATGTATATCATATAGAAAGGTATTGCGTTAAGGGAGAACGAATACTCAAATTTGTATGACCAAGTAAGAGCGGAAGACTGACACGCCGCAACGCAGTCCAGTATACATTTTCATTGCTTATAGTTTACCTGGTAGTAAGTTTATAAGGGTTAAGATTTATAGGAAAATCCACTGAAATTTTTTTTGCACAGATATCCGCCTCCACTAGCGGAGCAATCCGATCAAAACTTCACTCCAGTCAATTCTACTATTTGTATAGCAGTCAAATACTAGTTTGCCGAAGAGGTCAACTAGTTCGAGTTCTGTAATTTCTCCATATTAGCAACTGGTATTTTTAACAAGGCGAAGTGCTACGAGATGGCAATTGTCCGCTTCTGCCTCAGTACCATACCAATTGGCTTACTAGTCAGTCTCTACATAAGAAATATACCAGTTGACAGTGCTCTACCAGGCGATATAATGCGGGTAGAAGCTGCGTCTATAATCTTAAAAAATTCTCGCTCAACTTGTACGCTATCCGAAAAAGTGAAGTTTCGTATTTGGGGTTCGTCTTTCTCGCCTAGGACCAATTTATTACACACCAGCCAAGTACTTGTGACACTGCCCACAAAAGGTCTAAAATAATAATAGTTGTTGTCGCGCTAATTCTAAGTCAAACCAATTAAGAATAGTGCTTCCATAATTGTAAGTTAGAAATATTGAAATCACATGATTGGTGTCATTCGGTCATTCTCCAGTTGCAAACCATTGTTCTAATACTACCAGGCAAAACAGAGTTTAAAATGTTGCACCACTCCTCTCGACTAAAAATGGTGCATCTATCTTACAAGATTTTATTCCTTGGAAGCAGTGTTGGGCGTCAATCAATTAAATTTTTCATGGATTTAATAATTGAGTAAAAAATTAATTGCAATTAAATTAAAATAATTACAATTAAAAAAGTTATGATTAATTTTTTAATTGTATTATGAAGCAATTAATAATAATAATTAACTATATTTTTAAAATTACCCAGGTAATTCTTTTTTGATTTCTTTCAAATACTCAATACAATTTATCAGGGGTATAGAACTTTCACGAAAGTAATATCTCAAAGAAATCAAGCAATTTTTTGGCAAATACCGCTGATATAACCTACATGTTCTCACAGTAGAAGGTAGTCGTAATATACCATAATGATTTCCGAGTAATATTATACCAAATAATGGCTGCGTAGCGTGTTAACTGTTAGTAAATTCATAAAAAAATGTAAGTTAATAAGTTTTTAGTAATGGAGAAACACAATTAATAATTAGTTAATTTTTAATTGCGACCTTTGCAGCTGATTAATTGTTAATTGCAACTTTTAATAATTACGATTGAAAATTGTTAACTGTAGAAGTTGCAATTAAAAATTAATTTTAATAATTACGATTAAAAATTGTTAATTGTAGAAGTTGCAATTAACAATTAATAAATTGTTAATTAAAAATTGAAATTGTATACTTTTTACCCCAAAAAGTATGCTACATAAATTGAAATAATGGCGCATAAAAACAGTGCTTCCAAGTTATAGTTCTTTATAGGTTTATGTCGATATACATTTTGCAAATCGTTTTACCGACTTCTAGCAATCTAAACAGAGGAATGTATGAAATATCTGTTTTACGGACATTTGAGTAGCAGTGCTTACAAATAGTTTCAAGGTTATGCACAATTGCCTATGACCGTTTTTGAATAGCCAACTCCGTTGTATATGCGTGTAAAGAAACAAGACTTATATGGGACATTAATAATTACCTTTGAATATATGCACCAACACACTTGCAGGTTGTGTATTACTAGCAACACACGTAAAGTTCCCTGAATGTTCCCGGCGTGTGCGCTGAATTGTTAGTTCCGACGATTGGAAATCTGAATTAAAAAATATTGTAAATATACATATATTTAATATTCTCATAAATATATTTTTAAAAATAGCGGTACTAAAAATATGTCACATAAAATGAAAAAAAAAAATACTACACAATTATTATTTTTGATTTTTAAAGGAAAATTTCATGATTTCTTGTTAGACTAATTCATATAATTTTGTTTTTTTTTTCAGAAGATATTGCGGTGAATCGAGCCCGCTCACATCAGATTTTCAAGCGCAGCTGTTTAACCCAAAACTTACAAAAATATGTGAAAGGAACGGTCCGTAAAAACCAATAACAGAAAAAACTTTTATTTTACCCGGCTAGATGGTATTGTAATTGCCTAAATTCAAAATTTGAAACTACTTACTCTCCCACATAAGCGTAACCAGGACAGAAAGTTTCACTTCTGCACCTCTTCCATACTTTGGAGAAAGCATACTCTCAGAAATCTGAATTCCTGAGCATCGACAAAGAAATTATTTTATCAAATTTTTTTCCTCCCCTTCCTCACAGCTTCTGCAAAGGGACCTTGTTGGTAGCAAAATGTCCTTTCATGACCCCTGTTAGCACTGTTCTTTGCATTCGATTCGGTTAGTTCAAAGTACATTCGTTGCATTGAAAGTGTCTTCTTCGATTCCCAGAGTTTTTATTATTTTTGAGCCTTTACTGGCCATTTCATTGGCGACTTCGTTCCTTTTAGCATTACTCTACCCGGAGGACGAGCACAGAAAAATTCTGATATGATCCAGATCCTTTAAGAAATCTCCTTCGAACGATATCGAAATTTATCACGTTGAATGCCAATGCGTTTAAGGCAGTTTGGTTGTCAACTAAGATTGTTGCATTGGTTGCTGGTACTATAGTATCCCACAGCCATCTAGCTACCCTTTCTATGACATAATTTAAGCTTGAAAGACAGTGAGTCGATATGAGTAACTGGCTTGCAGAAGAATTGATACCAGTCTCAGTTAACTGACGTTGGGTTAATAGTACATGCCCCCTGGTAGGTCAGTTTTGACTCCGTTTAGTCGTTTTACCATATCATCTGTTATCGTTAAGTATGAATAGTTTGCTGACTTCTACAAGTTAGAATCCCTCAGTCGAGTAACTGTTACAGACACTGATCTACCTTGTAGAAGGTAACATTAAACCCCTCCTGAGGTGCGCTGATTACCACTCTGATTTTCCTAGACACGCTTGTCTTTGAACTTTCCCTTGACTAGCGCGCCATACATTAGTAATGGTCGGACGACTGAGTTGTAGATACAGTGGATGTGGATGACATACGGGAACAGTACCCAGTTATTTCCGAAGGCGGTCTTGCCGACGAAATACGCCAAATCTTGCTTGAGAAAGCAGCTTGAAGAATATTACTAAAGAGATAAAACATTACAACACTGTAAGAATAAAGTACCGATTGGAGACAACGGCTATCCAAACAGCCTGACAATGACATTGTGGTGATAGCCTAATTGAAAATATAAGCCCTCGAAGGAACAGATTGGATACCCGGCCTTCCCAAATTTATTTGCTGTAACAGAGGCAACTGAAGGACGGCTCACATACGTAAGTGGCATTGATGCGAGTTGGAAACACGGCCCTTCCGACCGCCTGGTTCATTTAACTTACTCCACTGCATTGCCTTGTAACTTAAAACATTGGGTGAATAAGTGCTTGATTGCTAAAGTACGCTAAGTCATAGATGCGGACTGGAAAAACGGCCATTCCAACCGCTTACCTTCCGATGACTTTAGCAGACATGTAGTTGGTTGAATACACACGTATGTAGTTACATTTATACATGTATTTTTGTTGTAAGAAAAACGATCCCCAGTTCAGAACTGAAATGGAAATACAGTAACGCTGACCAACAGACGTAGAGACTAGTGCTCAAACCACTTCCCAACGGAATACTTAACGGTAGAACCGGGGGGATCCGTACAATTCGGTAGGAGTTTTAGTGCTGGTTCAAGTCCCACACTAACTGTGAGGCTTTCGATGCTTTCTTCTCTTAAAAAAAAAAATAATAAATAAATAAATAAAATAAGAAAACCCAAATCCTTCTTTGATTTCTCCTCAGAACTCTTTTCGCAGACTATAGACATTTGGCGTCAGAGGAAAGGAATTTATTCATATCTAAGGGAGGAGCTTTAGTTTTCCTACTGTGTGGAAAGAGTTTCGTTTTTTTAAGAACCCATTTTTGATTGGCCATCGCAAAATACCACATAGCAGCATATGCGACAACTCTCGTTCTTTTTTTCGAAAAAATTCCAACCAAACCAAGATAAACTGATATTTTTGCTTTCAATTTTATAATAATTTATTCTCTCTTTTATGGAAAGGTTGCAAAATTTTGCAGAACTTCGACTCAAAGTAACCAATATTTATAACTGCCGTTTTATTCGTAAGCATTTAGCGACTTATGAATAAAATATGAAATTTATCCTTTCTGAAATAAATACGAACAAGAATTGTGAACGCTTTTAATTTTTTCTGCTTGTATATTTTTTTGTTGCTTTCAATTTCAACATATTTTTAAGCGAGTACAAAAAATATTTACTTAGTATCGAAATGAAGAATAAAACACCACCAGTACTCACACATTTACTAGTAGGCTATTATAACTAAACAAAGATTAATTTAAAGTTACCGCCACTCACCTGGATCTGTTGAAACGTTAATGCCCCGATCACTATCGTAATTAATCATACGATTGTCATGATACCAGAAAATGAATTCAGAAGCTTCCGTATTTTGCACGACACGACATTGCAAGCGTAGTGTGGAGCCCGGCGTTAGATATCTTATTGGTGGTCCCGATATTTCGGCGCGTGCTTCTAAGCGAATTGAATGGATAGCAAAAGTGAAGTAGTCCAGCAGCATTCGGCGTGTTGGTCAATGTAATGGAATGGATAGCAAGTAAATTGGTTTCGGTTAGTTCATTATGGCCGGTTTGATTGTTGTTGTTGTTTTGTGTACAAATGCAACCAAATATTGACAGCAGTTTGACACGAAAGTCATGAAATTAAATTGAAAACAGAATTTCCCGAAAATTAGTGTTTTACACGCAAATCGAAATGCTAACATACATACATACGTACATACATTCAAATGTAAATGGTGTTTAATTACCTACATACATATTTGTCTATCAACACATAAATGCGTTGCATCAGAGCAATTTCATTAGTGACAAATGAAAAAGTCAAATTGAGTTTACGCTGATTGCTAACAGTTTCGCGATACTGCGTAATCCCCAAAATAATGCAAACACAACAACAACATTCATACTAAAATACTTTCATACATTTCTGCGGTCAAATCTACGTGGTCTATCCTACATCATAAATAGTTTTCCACACATCCCAACTAGTTCGAACTCTGTCTTATAATTGGCAGTCTCTGGATTAGAATTAAAAAGGTTGCTATAGTAGTCAGCTAATGCAAACCTATCATGGCAGCTATTGTGCTATTTAATAGTTTGGTAGTACCGTCAGGGTTAAAAATACAAAACCAATTTTATTTATAGATATCTTGAGCGGCGAAAACGAGTTACCGCTATAGCAGTCGGCGAAAAACCGACAGCATCTGGGCCGGCGAACGTGAAAGAGGTAGGGGGCGGAACTGACGAGACTCCGGCCCCAAGGATAATCGAAGTGGCAAAGCAGCACCTTACGATGGCGCTGCTTGATCGTAGTGATCCCTATGGATAGATGTCCGCCGACAAGTGGCGATCTGTGTAGAGGGAGCTTCTTAGCGCCATAATAAAATTGATGAGCCGAATAAGCCACTACCAAGCTTTGATGCAGCGGGCTGGTACAATTGGGTGAAGATCATCAAATGTACTACGCTGCAACTTCGATATGGCTAAAGGGAGTTGTGCCAAACCTCCAGAAGCAAAATAGCGCTAGTTTTGAAGTGGTGGAGAGACTGCTCCCATCGATACTAAGGTATTAATCCCGAATGTGGTGAAGTCGGATGATGCGATGCGCTTGCTGCAACGTCAAAACCCGAATATACTGGCTCAGGATTGGAAGATACTTCACGTATCTAAGCCCACGGAGGAGAGTCCGTGCTATTTACTCCAAATCAACAAAGAGGCAGAAGACTTATTGTACCCGGAGTTCGGGAAGATGTCTTGGGGCGTTGGCAGTGTTTTTCTGCGCCCCAGGAGGATAAACCCGAAGGACGATAACCACAATACGATCGAAGCAGGGAAAGTCGAGGAGGAGCTCGAGAGCCTGGGGATTGTTGAAAGCGAAGGTGAGACGAAGGCGATGGAGATGGATGGGGACAGCAACATTGATGACGTTAAGGGTAGGTAGCTTCCAGCGAGCTTCTCCTGATGCTAGCGGAGAAGTCTTTCGATGTGACGCTAGTCCAGGAGCCATGGCTCTCTGCAGGAGGAAGGGTATCTGGACTTAACGCACATGCCTTCACGACGTATTATGTGGTAAGTAAAACACTTAACTCATATATGTTGTCTAATTTCAGTATTGAAGACTTTGAGGTAGTTACGATAGAACAAGGAACGGGGGATGCCCTCGTAACAGAATCCTGCTATATGGCGCACGATGTTGACGCTCCCGCGGGTGAGCTGAAGACGCTGGAGGCAAGCTACAGGTGCGTAAGGCGTAATATCGTCATTGGTGTGGATGCAAATGCACACCACCATTTGTGGGGGTGTGATGACATCAATGAACGAGGTGAGTCGCTTTTTTGTTTCTTACTCCAAAGTAGTTTGCAAGTAGTTAATAGAAGGAACACTCCCACATATGTGGGACCAACGTCCAAAAATGTGCTAGATATAACTCTCTGTTCGCAACCAAGTACAGCAATATCCGACTGGAGGGTCTGTTTAGGACCCGGATCATGCAATCATTGGCTATAACATATCTTTAAGTACGGTTAGGGGCGACACTTTTTAGAAATCCCAAAATAACAGATTGGACCCATTTTCCAGGGTATTTAAAATCAAAGCTCCGGCAACCAGAGACGATCAATAGTGTTGAGGATCTGGAGAAAGCCACTGATATCCTAACAACGACACTAACTTATAGATCAGCCTGGCCCCTTAGGAAACCCAGAAACAAAACAAAACCACCATGGTGGAGTAACGAGCTGGGTTCACTAAGGAGCCAGACTAGAGACCTATTTAAGCTAGCGGATTCAGCTGAATGCTGGGACGAGTACAGGGATCTGTTAAAGATGTACAAGAAGGAAATTCGTGTAGCAAAAAGAGCCTCTTGGCAAAAGCTTTGTGGTGATATAGAAAGCTCCAATGAGACTGCGAGATTGAGAAAGGTCCTTTAGAAGGGCGTACAAGTTCAGGGCCCTATAAAAAATGAGAATGGGGAGTGGGCGGGCAATAGTGCAGAATTCCTCGAAGCAAGTGCTTCTTTGATAAGTATCAATGCCCACTTTCCATAGGAAGAAGGCATTGGTGAGCAACAAATAGCATAGCCTCATCAGCACAGGAGCGTGCTATTGAAGGCATGATAACGCATTCCAAAATCAAGGGGGCACTAAACTCGTTTTCCAAGTTTAAGTCGCCAGGCCCAGATGGGATGTTCCCTGCCGTGGATTTAATTTCCAATACACAACACGCATACACCAAGGGCAGGTCTGTGGACACAGCCCCGCAAATTGTCGTTATGCACATAGAGAAAGCCCTAGAACATGGCGAATTTGCAATGGGTGTCTTCTTAGACATAGCAGGGGCTTTTAACAATCTTTTAAGGTGAGGCATAATGGACGGACTAAGACACATTGATGTGGACCCCGCCTTGGAAAATTGGATCGGCTGCATGCTGGGGTGCAGGAAGATCACTTCCAGTTGGAGCGGTCGCGAAACCACAAAAGTAGTACAGAGAAGCAACCCGCAGGGTGGAGTACTATCACCGTTGCTGTGGAACTTGGTCCTCAACAAATTGCTCAAGAAATTCGAAGGGGGACCAGTAAAACTGACAGCATATGCAGATGACGTTTCAGTCATAATAAGCGGGAAATGTCTATCGACTCTCAGCTCGTTGATGCACGAGGCGCTTAAGGTCCGAGCACAAATGCTGCTAAGACAGATCTAATATTATTCACCAGAAAATACAAACTACCAAGTTGGGTAAAGCCAAAATTAGGAGAAGTGGTTTTAGAACCAAAGGCTAGCACCAAATATTTAGGTATTATACTGGGGAGCAAGTTGAGTTGGAAACTCAATGTACAGGCACAGTCAAAAAAGGCCTCAGCTGCTCTGTATACCTGTAAAAGAATGCTGCGCTGCACTTGGGGTCTGTCATATTGGGTTTTCAACGCGATTGTAAGAACAATTTTATTCTATGAGGTCCTGATCTGGTGGACCGCATTAATGAAGAAAACGTATAAGAAGACAATATAAAGAGTGTATAGAATATCTATGATGAGCATAACGGGCGCGCTGGAAACCACACCTACAGCCGCGTTACACGCCATTTTGCATCTACCGACCGCAGACCTAACGGCGAAGAACATAGCGTTAACAACTGCAAGCAGTTTGAGTCCAGAACATTCGGCCATAGTAGTCTAGCGTCCTCCTTGACAATATGAATAGACTACACGGTTTCATGCCTGCGCTTCGAAGAGGTTCTGGAAGCCACTATAGGGGTAGAGGGTTGGAGGAGAGGTGCAGAAATTATGGAAAACACGTTGCATATATATACAGATGGTTCCAAAATGCTGAAAGGAGTAGGAGCTGCAGTATACTGCAGTGACCTGGAGATCACCAAATCATTGCAATTGCCAGATCATTGTAGTATATTGCAGGCGGAAGTTACAGCCATAAAAGTGGGAGCAGAACTTGCTGTAGATAGTCTAACGCGCGGAGAGCGTGTGAATTTCTACGTCGACAGTCAGGCGGCTATCAAGGCCATTACTTCAAACAGTAGCGCTTCTTTGAGCGTACTAGAATGCAAAAGAAGTCTTGAAAGGCTTAGTATAGAACAAGAGTACACATCCATTGGAGCCCAGGTCATAAGGGTATAGAGGGAAACGAGCAGGCTGCTGAGCTAGCAAAGAGTGGCGTAGCACTATATGCGAGCAACAGTATTGATGTACCTATTCCACTAAGGGAAGTAAAACGAAGGTGCGATTTACACATGGTTAAACAAGCAGATAAGGCATGGAAAGAAGTGCAAGGCTGTAAGATCACCAAAACCATGTGTAAATCATACGACATTAAACTTACAAAACTAGTGGTATCCCTCAAAAGGGTTGACTGTAGACTGCTAAATGGTATCTTTACAGGGCACTGCCTTTTGGAAGGCCATGCCCACAAGATGGGTCTTGTTTTCGACAGTATGTGTAAGAAATGCAAAGCGCAGACGGAGACTGTGGAGTATGTTATGTGCACATGCCCCGCACTGTCCAAACTGCGGCTAAAAACTTTTGGAAAGGGGCAATTGCCTAACCTAGATTCACTAACAGTAATAGGCCCAAGTAGGCTTCTGACCTTTGCCAAGAAAACATTACTATTTTCTAGAATAGACACTGAAGTGTAAGCTGTATAGCAAACGGTCGTTAAAGGTTTTTCTGGTAACACCACGGACGCAATGCGTTGGCCTGCCAGCACAACCTAACCTAACCTACTCATGGCAGCTTCACTTTTACAGAAATCTGAGAAGAACAAAATTGAAATAGAACGATAGAAACGAAAATAATTCCAAAATGGTACTGAAAACATTAGGAAACAAATTTTAAAATTCTCACGAAAATCAAACAAAACAGTTCCGAAATGTTCAAAAGAAATGTCTCGAAAACCAGCCCGAAACTACACGAACCCTGAAAGATTCTGCTACAGTTAGTTCTTTCCTAAATGCCACTTTACCTAAATTCTACTAGAATACTCTGCTACAATTTTTTAATCCTAAAATCTTCAAATTCATTCCGAATCAAAATTTTGCATAGCTGCCTGAGAAGTGAACTTGACAAACTGTAAGTGCCGTTTTTACCATTCACAGTAAACGCTCACTAACAATTCGACTATCTTTCAGATAAAATTCCAGTTAACGTTAACTGGAGATGGTGAAAATGACTCCAAGAGAAAAGGTTTCTAAGAAAAAATAAAAATACACGTGTATCGGCGATTTTCATGTACACGTCAGATTTTTTTTTTATGCATAATTATTTTTATTTTTTCTCCCCTTTCCGAAAAAGTATATTTGGTTCATAGGACAGAACTAAAGCTCATTTTTGTAATGCAGTGCTATATATAAAATAGATGCCCATGCATTTTTAAAATTGTATTGTCCGTTTTGTGATTTAAATTATGTCCACAAAGTGTTGCATAAAATTTGAAAGCTTTTTGAGTTTTTGAATACTAAAACGTACTAATATAAGCAAACTAGCTAGTGTAGGCAAGCCCACAAAATACTAGTTAAATAACTAGAATATCTGCTGACCAGTCTGTCCTTTCATTGCATTTAAACTTTAAAAAAAAGTATTAAAAAAATTAATTCATAAAAAAAAAAACAAATAAAAAAAAAAAAACGCTCGCAACCAAATATAGTCATTTTGCATTTGGAATAACTTTAATCCGCTTAAATAAGTCAGCCAATTTGTTTAGAAGCACCACAAATTTAATTTTCTCTGCTATTTTATTTTTATTGTTTTTGTTGGCTCTGCATTCTGTCACCACTGATTAAATTATATTCTTCATGATTTTTGAATTGATACGATTTAATTTAATTGACCGAACGAAATGACTTTTGAAATTGTGAAATTGGGCAAATAAGCTAACAAAGAACTTTACAAAATTTAATAAACGCTAATAATCAACTGAGTGAGCGTATAATATATGTATTTATATATATGAATTAACGATATTTCGGAGTTTCGACACCGATGCCGTAAATGGGGAACTATTCATTGATTTGGACTTCTGTTGAAGATTTCTATTGCGCCCTTTTTAAAAGCGGAGAAGGTAGAATAGGTAGCAAAGTCTTTATGTGGAAAATTTTTGATAATTATGAGGTGAATTTATTTTCACTATTTTTTATTTTTTTCATTATGATACATTCATGGCCAAGAAATGCAAATCTTGACTGTTGAATGAAAACCCGATTTAGAAGCAGAAAATCGACTGATGTAAAGTCAAGTAATAGTATCAGAGATTTAACTTAATATCTGTCTCTTGTAATATGCTTTCACTTGCTTTCCGGTTCTGAAGAAGGAAATTATAAAAAACCGATGCCAACTGCAGTTGCGGCAAACAACGACCCTAGCATATATGCACAACTTAAAGCACGAAAATTTTTACTTTTTAGAAAAAAAAGATGAAACTTTGAGAGAAATGTGTATGATTTTTTAAGCAAACTTTGCTAAAAAGCTGTTCATGCCAGAAACACACTCCAAGGTGTAACGAACACTGCGGAGGCTAAGCCACTCTTAACAAAAAAAGAAAAAAACATTTTCTAAACCATTTTCAGCGGTCTGTCTTTGTTGTTATTACAACCGGGATAAGTTCAACCATACAGATGGAACTTGTAGAAACCCACATCTCAGGGGGTAAGTTCGTTCCATATGTGCATCATTCGATGCTTAGCTGAGCCGCCAATTTCAAACGAGCTGTACTTGTATATTTGTGTATTCAGACTATCGCGAAAAGAACTCAACCGAATTGAATGAAATCTGGTATGTACTACCTTCTAAGAATTTTTACATACGATCATTTTTTTTTTTAACTAAATGAAATATCCCTATATGGTTGCAAACGAAAGGTATTTTCCTGCGTATTAAGAAAAACCATTTCTAAGTAGGGTTGCCACTTTTGTTCGACAAGAAATATCCGGCAAAGAAATACATATACCAAGAATGACACTCCTCCAAAGGGCCGCTAGGGTGTACCATGCAACGCCATCAATTTCCATTAAGCCCAACATATGCCATGACTGCGCATAAGCCTGAGGGACAAACTTTTGAGTTTGTCGCAGTGGAGATAAATTCATGGATGTTCATGCATGGTATGTTTTATGTAACGTTTTCACGAGTTAAGCAACCAAATACGTTAAAAGTAATGCTTCCGAAAGAAAATCAGAGACGTACTCGGAATATGGTACGGATGGAAGTGCTGCCTTAGGTTTCATGTGCATTAAATATAAAAAGTTATGGATAATTCTATATTGAAAAAGAAAGCCTAAATCAAGTAATGTTGATCGATATATGGAGCACTAACCGACAAATATACCTATGTTACCCTATTATTTCTCGATTATTTGATAACAATCGACAGCCTTTAACCATTCAATTCAGCAAGAAATCTTGTAAAGACTTGTCGAAAATATGGGGAAAGTTTTTTGAGCAGCCACGAAGAAGTAATTATGTGTATTCAAATATTTTTATCAATAAAAAAAGTATTTAAGATCTTTCTATTATCAAGTTATGTTTTTAAAATCTCTTTTTGAAAAGCCCTACTGCTGTTAAGTAAAATATTTCATACAAACAACCAGAATATCTTTACTGATGATTATCTAAAGCAAACTAAATTGTATGGCAACCTATGAAAATGGCAAGTAATGCTCCGTCTCACTGGTAATAAAGGCTTTTATGATAGTCATTCCTTTCTGTCGTCTGAGTGACCAAAAACTGAAGGATCTCTTGGATTTGCCCATGTATAATGTATTCAACCACAATCAAATATGTATACATTCAACTTTTCTATTTTACAATTTGTTTTACAATTACAAATACATTTGTTATCATTATGCACCGCAGCTGACAAAATACAATTACCACAAACAGCAGTGTATTCCCGTTAATGTGTTAATAAGTATCATTAATTTAATTTATTTTTTATTCCATTTTAAAATTAGTAAACTTCGCATGAAGTTAACAGAAGCTAATAAGTAGAGAGCGTATATTGAGGAAGAGCAGCTCATTTCATCTTGTTTACCCCGCCGGGGTCCTCTTCTTCTTATATTTTCATGAGCTTATTATAAAAAGCTTAACGAGATAGTTCTTTGGACGGCTCCGTGAAAAATCAGCCTATCTTTTCTGTGTAATCCAAAACACCTTATATGATAACTTATGTCAAAAATATTAAAAAAAACTCTATCTCTAATTTAGCACCTAATATATATTTCCTCTTATACTCTTGTGGTAAGTCAATGTAAGAAAGCTTTTGAGATCTAATTTGCAACATAAATACTAACCATTTTTTATTGTAAGGATAAAATAAACAAGTGAGAGGTATATACATAGTTTTAAGAGCCCTGTAAAAAAAAAAACAGCTGATCCAACCAATCTTATGTATATCAATGCAATCGATTAATGGTGCCATACCATAACGCTAACAGCATGGTTTTCTGCCATATCCATAGCCTAGAAATTGTTGAGCCGGCAATTTTATTAACTATGCGGAATTTTTATGTTTCGTTTTCGATGCATTTAGATTAAGTGAGTTGTTAGTTGCGTTAATCATTAAACATTTTTTCCATTTTCTTATTTATAATAAAAGTGCCATCTTTTTAGGTTGAGGCACCATTAATCGATAACAGTAGATATGGTTAACTATATGGTATGGGTATGACTATGGATTTATGGATAAGGAAGTTTGTCTGCAGCTAAAGTTTGGGCGATCTAAATATTACCTTATAGATCACAATACACCTCTGCATATACTTAGTTTGCAACGCTGCTAGCTACGCAAAGCTCAACGTTGCCTTAACAAAAAATTGTAGACAGAACAAGAAATATATATAAGTAAACGTACCATACAATACATAATAGGAAATAAAGAAAAGATATATGAATGACGAGTGGCGGGCGGCATTCTATCGGCCATTAAAACAGGAGTGCTCCAATCAGGGGTGATCCAGATCCAGATAGATATTTTGCATGTAAATGCAACAACAACGTTGTGATATTGATATTTATCTGGATCAATTTCGAATCGTTTAGTTTTTTGTAGTAGATTTTTTGACAGGCAACCCTTATTTGCTTGGTAGAACAGACAAACATATATAAACACACATAAATACACAAACAACTTTCATACAACTGATCCGTATCGTTTCCGTGAGATCCTGATCGTGATACTGATCTGGATGGCTGATGGGAACACAACTAATATTGGGCACTTAAGCGATAAGTCGTGAATAACAAAGTTTTGTCTCTTTATAAAAGAACTAAGACTTATTGAGGTCTATCAGCTTTTCCGGCGGAACTGCCGTCAGAACATAATTGTAATAGAGTTTTGTGACCTCTATTGCCGTCAACAATATTCACCGCCAAATTCCTATTAAATCGATTGAATTCTCTCATTATCTATTACATTTCCCCCCATCGGAAGTTCCATCAGTTTTATCGGAATAGCTGATAGACCCCATTATTTAAAAGACAAGCAGAAAATTAACTAAAAAATCCAAAATAAACCATGACAGTGAGAATAGAAACGACCAAATGTCACTTCTGAACATTTTTAAATTAATAACAGCAAATTCACTGCAACTCCCACTTCGAGTGCTTTAGCTTGTAAGAACTATTTTTTCGTCCTAAAAACCAATTCGTCCTAAAAAAAAAATCCATTAAAACAATTAACGATAAATTGGGCGAAAATTCCAACTGCGCAAATAATTAGCCTGAGTACAACGAAATAATTATCATTATATATATGTTACAAAAAAATATTTATTTCATTATTAAGTGCGACTAGAAAACATAAACGATTCACAAGGCCGCTGTAATAAATAATATGCTTCAGTTAATTTTGTCATTTATACGTTCATAAATCAAGCGCTATTATCACAAAATTGGGAATTAGTATAATTTTAAAAGCAAAATTTTACGAAAATTATTAGCAGTTTATTAAATATTTTTTTGACATCAAACAAATTCCGATATACGTAGTTGGGCAAGGCACGCAGTGATGCCAGCATTTGTGACATAATACAGAGCCGTCTCTAGAGTAAACATTTTCGTAAGTATTCTATACTGCAAATTTATATGTTCGGATTTTCACTTTGGAGAAACCAGTTCATTGGATTCATGTTTTCAATAAATATTATATAGAGCACACCGTAATGCTGGATTAATTTTCTTATGTGAATAAGGATTTCTTGGGCGTACTCTGATACTCCTTCATTTTTTGCAGGGCTATATTTAGAGATGTGTTCAATTTAAAGAACTGTTCAACCAAAATTAGTACACACAAAACATCTTATATTATTGAAACAAATATTTTCAGAAAAATGGTTAATACTTTAATCAAAAGAGTTATTATCAAGCTATTAAAAAACTTAATACAAATTTTATATTTCATTGTTATGTATCAAAATTCGAGCCTGCCGTTTGATGGATGACAGCAACCATCATACCAACTCATGGTTGCCCTCGAGTAATGGACACTTGCTAAGTCTGACCAAAACACTTATTTTTTTCATCGAACGATATCCAATTTAATTTCACTACTATTATATTGAACACAACTGTTTATGATTCATTTATAAGTGCATTTAACTTTGATAAATTATTTTATTGGTTGCTTCAGTGATAAACTTGAATTACTAAGCGTGTTGCAGTTCAATAACAATGCAAACATTTTTTAGTCCAAGTTATTCAACAAAAATCTAAATCTAAACCGAAATAATTTATGCCACCTAGTCATTGCTTGCTTTGCCTAACTTAATTTAGTGCCAAATACGTGTTTAACAGTAGGCGCCGCAGGTGTGTAAGCAAAGCAGAGATATTTATAGTAGAGAGGCGAAGAGAGAGATAAACTAAACAATGTGTTGCTGAATGTGTTTCATTAACGTAAATTTAATTTGTAAGCTCAATAAATGCTAATGTTTGTTACAATGTTACACCAGTTTTATTATACACTCTCATGTATTGTAGGTGGAGGGGATTGTCATTTGCGTGTATGTTTGCTTAATCTTTACGTGTAGATAAAATATCGTGCTCTCTTGTGTGGGTCCTATCCGAGTACCCCATATGTCACATATGAACAATAAATATTTTTATATGGCATTCGAAAGGCTTACTTAACTACATATTCCTTAGGATATCTTTTTCATAACTTGTTCTTATTTGATTGCATTCTTTATCACAATTATCAATTATCCATAAATGAAATTGCGTCGGATTTTGAAGATTTGAATGCAGAAAATAACATAAGTATTAAATAGAATGATTAGGAAGACTCTAAGACGGTTGAGAGTGAAAAGTAAGTTGAATGGCCACAAATAATATATTAACTATTTATCAAAAACTCTACGGGTATAATTAATACTCTGTCCCGGAAAGCTCTGAACAACTAAACACTTTCAATATTTTCAGTGAGAACTGAGCTGCATATTAAGCAGCCTGCCTTTACATACAAGGTGGCGCAAAAGTAATCCTCCTATCAGAAAATGCTATAAATTTTGCGATTGGCCCCTAAAGTCAGTTCTGTTTTGACATTTGTGTAGTAAACACATGCGAAATATACGTTAATAAACAATGTTATGCTACACTGCTCCAGAACGCGGAATATTGCTGACTATTTATTTGACCAATAATCGGTCGGGGCCAAACGGTTACTGTGAATGGTGAGCGCTACAGAGCAATGATCAACGAGTTCTTTTTGCCGCAACTTGATGAATTGGGATTGGAAAACATGTGGTTCCAACAAGACGGTGCAACAGCACACACTGCACGTGCCACAACCGATATGCTGAACATCGGAAGCTTACTTTTGCGCCACCTTGTACATGTTGACAATTTTAAGGAGCTTTAAAATTCGGCTCGTTACCCTCTTTATGGTACTGCAATTACGATACTCGTACAAGCCTTCTTCGCTTTTATAATTCCAATACTAGGACTGATCGAACTCGAAACGATGCAGCTGAACCCAGATACCTTTATGTCACTCAACATAGACCTGAGTACAAACTATAGTTCCAGAGACTCTATTGTCATGGTCAAGTAAATGTTTGGGAAGGTATGTTTCCCTCGGAGGACTCCAGTTCCTTTTCCCATCAAGCTAAAATTTTTTTCAAGTCAGTCACTGAAAATATCCTAAATGCCTTCATAATTTTCTATAGTTTAGACTTTAAATAAAAATAAATATAACTAAAGACGAAAGAAAAGAACTCAATAGAGATATGAAACTGAGGAAATAATAGAGTATTGCAGTAGCAAGAAAGGTGGTTTTGACAGATGGCTAGCAGTTATTTTTACAGCGCTATGGACGTACCACAAACTAGAAATGTACGCAGGGAACTTCATGGTATGAATTGAATTAGTAGCAGAATTTATTTGCCTCATTCATTATTGCATAGTTGCTCCGATACTTTAATTTCTTTCAACAGAAGAAAAGGTTATTTTTAATTAAATCACTAAATACATGTATATGTATGTACCTCGGTGTACAACAAAAGTGCTGAAAAAAATTAGAAAATATACAAATAAATAATTTTACCATTTTTTTTTTGCGTTTGCATAAAGACTGCAATAAACATTAACGTTGTTTAACAATATTTTAAAAAGTAAAAACTAACCGTTGGAATAGCCATGTACCGCGGGAGTGCATATAAAGGTTAAATATAAAACAAACGAAAATGCAAACAGATCTGCGTGTGTTTGTAATACATACTTTGAGGCGTAAACGCACCCCTGTGGGAAAGGCAGTAATTATTGAGAACAGTTTTTGGTTCGGAACTAGAGATAAAGTGGCTAATAAGAACTAAGATTCTCACTAGTTCGAAACCGGCAGTTGTGAAATCATTAAAAGGCATTTGGATTCTCATTTGGAAAAATGTTCTCCAACAAAGGCGTTGATTCTAAATCATAAATAAATAAAAAATATATAAGTTGGTAAGATTCGAACCGAAGCGTTCCGCATCAGATTCGAGTGCTCTACCCATTGAGCTAGGGCGCACGCATTAATAGGGTGAATGGTGTAAACCGCCATATTGTGGCGGTAGTATTGCCGGACGGCTGGCCCAATGTTCGAGTCCTAGGAAAGGTAACAGCAAAAGTGGTTTGAAAAAGTTATTCAAAACGGAAAACCATGGAAGGCGCCTTCTAAAAATATTTTTTTTTTTTTTTAATTGTAAACCAACAACATCCAAACTGCAGAATTTGGAAATGGTTCAGAACTAGAGCAATAGTAGCTATAAGCGAAGTGCATCCGAAATGTAGAATTTTTAACTAGCTCCGAACCGTGGAAAAGGTAATGCAGTGGGGGACAATTTCCACTACCTAGGACATCCACATGTTAAATTCGCCAGTTGATAACACGAAAAAAAAATTAGTGGCGAACTAGTAGGGTTTCGGAACGCACTAGAAGCACACCAGTTCAGAATTAGAGATTTTCCCCACAGGGATACTAATTACGTCATATATTGCACACACACAACCAAGCAGCCAAACAGAGGCACCCACACATACAAAGCACACGCAATTACACTGCACAAACAAAAACATAAACGCAAAACATTTGTACGTTGAGTTTGTGTTGGAAAAATAAAAATATATTTATTATGCCACATTGCTTATTATATTTTTTGTTTGTTTTTAGTGTTGTAGGCCATTAGTATTACTAATGCAAACATGTGCAAAGCATAATAGTAATAACAATAAATTTGAATTTGTAATTTTACAGCACACACACTACCAAAAAAAAAAAAACAAATATATTTTAATGAGGTATCATATAATTTACATATTTGCACAAAGCATCAAATTTATTGCGAAGTTTAAAAATGCATTTCCATTGCAACGAGTCTGCATAGTTTTAGTGCGCATTCCCATGCTCGCAGGAATTCCCGTACGCACCAAGTACTTTTAACGTTCAACCAACGCCAGCAAATAGGATGCCAACGCGTTCATGGCCACAAATTACTTTTTCACTAACACTCACACTTAAATATCGTGGTTACGTATTTATTAGGGTAGTACAAAAAGCAAAAGAAAATTAAAAATTGTGGTAACCGCTAAAGAGACAAACAATTAACTATTAATTTCTTGATATTTTGCTCCAATCTTCATTCATTTCATTTTGATTTATTGAGCATTTTTCTTATATCTATCTATTTAGTTGCAAAATAGCAAATTAAAAAATAAAAAAGTTTAACACTATGAAGTATAAACTAACGAATGAAAGTTTATGCGATCGAGTAGATATAAGAAAAAGGTAAGACATTTTTTATGTTAAGCTTAACATAGTGAAAAATGTCAAATCTATTAAAAATATTATAACATTAGTGCAGTGGGTTGACTGCTAAATATTGAAATTAAGTTATAATTTATAAAAACCTACTTATGATTTTTAACCTAATTACAAAGATACAACTATTGGAAAGCTAAATGTATGTAAGTGAATCAAGAAAGAAAAGTGTATGTGCATAGTATATAAAATTAAATAAAGAAAATTATAATAATTTTTTTTTTTTTATTTATGCTCTCTGTTATTAAGCTGCTTATTGAATAGGCCGTAGCAAAACTTCGATTTCATTATGTGAGAAACTCCAAAGAAAGGATTTCACACATTTTGTAAATTGTAGAATATTGCTCATGGCACGAATTTCGGAGGGTAGTATGTTGAAAAGTTTCCTGGATACAATTGTATAAAACTTAATTGAATGTGTGGTTCTGGAAGAAGGTACAATAACTGTAGGATGAAAGTTTATCCTAAGGTTACAAGTTTCCGACCTCATACTATGCAGATAACCACATCTAATGAAAAAGAATTTTAAAACTTTAAAATAATAAAGGTATCTTACTGGAAGAATCTGTAGACTTCTAAAAAGCTCTCTTGAGGGATGCAGTCGATTTACATTAGATATTTTACGAATAACAAATTTTTGTTAAACTAGGATAGACTGAATTTTTTTTGAGGGAGGCCCCTTCCCCCACAACAGCTGATACCATATAATACTTTAGAATGAAACAGCGCATAATAAACTGTTTTAACGGTGTAGTTAGAGCATCAAGCTCTGAGGTGATATAAATAGCGTAAAGAATATTGGAGATAATGCTTTAGGCGGGATATTTGGATGCCCTAGTTCATATTCTGATCTACAGTTATACCTAGATACCAAAAGTCTTCAACAACATCAATTATAAAGCACTCGTTACTGTAAGTATTAAGCGGATTAAACATACCATTATGAACCATGTGGCACGAATTATTGTGGAGAGCTAGACGCTCGCAGCTCGAGGAGTCGAAAAAAAACACCTACGTCTGGTTTATTTTTGCATTCAAGCTTTGGTTTTATTGCTAACTATAAGCTTGTGTTTAGCGAACCACGTTCTTAAAGTATGTACATCATGGTTTATGCTACTTATCAAGTTCAACGTATTTTATGAGCCATAGGCTATCGCTAGATCATCTGCAAAAGCACGGACCCTTCCCCAGGAATGGCATATCAAAAATTGAATTTACGTAAACCAGAAATAAAATAGGACCGAGTACAGAACCTTGTGGAACGCCAATTTTAATTGGTTTGGAGCTACTAAGGTTTCCGTAAACTTTATCGTGTTTTACTCTCCCAGTAAGATACGATTTAAACCACTCATGTATAAATCCTCGAAAGCCAGCATAATATAATTTATCAAGTAGAATTACATGATCCACAGTATCAAAAGCTTTTGTGATGTCAACGAAAAGACTCGCGCAATTTTTTTTAATGTCCAACTCTTGGTAAATAAAAGTACAAAATTCTAATAGAGCATCCTCGGTTGACCGGTTGGCTCTAAATCCGAACTGCCTAGGGCTGAAGAAGCGCTTGCTTTCAAGAAATAATAGAATACGGGTTTTAAGGGCTTTCTCGAAAACCGTAGAAATGGAAGGTAATAATGAAATTGGCCTATAATTGTTTTTATCTTCCCTGTTACCCTTTTTGAATAGAGGAATAATAATTGCGCATTTAAGATCTTCTGGAAAAGTTCCTGAGTAAATACTGGCATTTAAGAGATGTTTCAGAATGTCTAGCAGATTAAGAGCTACATTTATTAGTAATTGGTTGGAAATACCTCATAACCAAAAGAACCGGAATTCCTAAGATTTTTTATTATTGTAAGGATCTCAGAGCCAAAGAAGGGTGCAAACAAAAAACTATTGCCTGAACTAGGTCCTTCCCTACCTGATATCACACAATTGCAGGAAAAGGCATTAGATTGCCCGACTGAAACAAAAAACTCATTAAATATATTAGAGACAACAGAAGGGTCGTCAATGATGTTGCCATGATGACTTAGAGCAATAGTCTTCTCACCACCGATGCTGTTTGGATTGATAATACTATTAACAATCTCCCATTACTTCTTGGTGTTGCCGCTACATTCTAATAATCTATTACGAAAATAAGTATCTCGCTGCGACTTAATACTCTTTTGTAATTGCTTACACAACTTTTTATACTTGGAATGAACCTCGTGATTATTTGGATGTTTCCTACACTTTGCACCTAGTCTATTCTTCAATTTTGTTTTGTTGATAAGGTCAGTACATACTTATCCAAGGTTTAAGTTTAATTTCAGATTTTCGTGGGACGCGGGTAAAACTAGTAAATTAGATATAAAAGTGTAGTATATTTAGAAATATAGAATACGCCTTGGAAATATCAGTCTCCGAATATACATCAACCCAATCCTTTTGACGTAAATTTTCGTTTAGTAGGGAAAAGTTAACTTTTGTTATTTTTGGTTTCTCCTTCCTTTTTTACTTGAAGGGAAAATCCTATCTTGACACCAGTCATGGAGTGATCTGTGATATTCAGATCCAGATTAATACTAGTGAAGGTGCATCAATTGTTGGACCGACAAAAAATATGATTCAAGCAAGTGCCAGAAGAAATCCTTAAATACGAAATAAATCCCTTACTCGCCATTAATGCAAGATAGTTCTCAGAGCTTGCATTTAACTGTAATATACCTAAATTCAAGTCACCTAGTATAACTGCAATATGCCAATCCGTCAATTGGCTCCAAAGCATGACTTTTATGAATATGAGTAAAAATTCAATAACACAAAGCGTTTAAAACATACCTTGGAGTTCTCCATGCGACTTGGTAAAATAACAAAATTACCAATTAGGTATGGTTTGCGAAGTACCAATACAAAAATCTATATAGGCATGATTGTTGTATTGGTTTATAATCACCTCATATTTGTAAGCCATAAAAAGACGAACTATTGAAGCATGGCAAAGTTTTAACTATGAATTTATGCATCAAAGGAGATGACCTGAAAGACCTTTAGAAAATTTACATTCAGAGGTCAACCAGCACAGCCATCGCCAGTGGTAGTAGATGTAATTCGAGGCCACAACGGCGCTTCGAAAATCAAGTTTAAAAGCATCGTTCGTTCTGTGGAGTTGA
This sequence comes from Merzomyia westermanni, assembly GCA_949987695.1. NCBI lineage: Eukaryota > Metazoa > Arthropoda > Insecta > Diptera > Tephritidae > Merzomyia > Merzomyia westermanni. The sequence goes on from OX465293.1 coordinate 90,037,451, forward strand.
AACAAAAATCAATTACTGATTAGGGTTTTGCTGATCGCCTGAGCCTTCTAGGCGGTTAAGCAAAAGTTCAAGGAAAAGTGGAAAATATCTAAAATATTTATGTTTGTACATAGATTAGACTGTCCCAAAAATTAAAAGTGATTTTATTTAAACGCATACCTCCTAATTTTGATCATTAGGCATAAAAACCTATCCTCACAAAATTTTATGCAATTCGGACCACGGCAACCCGTGCCAACTTGCAGTTGAAGTTATCAGTAAAATCTTACTTTCTCCCACTACGTTTTGCTAATTTAATGTTTTATGTCCTCGTGTTACTCAAATTTCTGTATCCTTACCGTTTAAGTACTTCATAATTAGTAAATCGGTATTTTTTTTTAAATTATCTTTTAAGGACATGGAAGTAATGCCCTTTAAAATTACTATCCTCCAACTATTTAAGAACTCCTTGTGTTTTAAAAAATGTGTTGTAATTAAAGTTCCGAAAATATATATAAAAATTTGTAAGGATGCAAAATTTGACAGGAGATATCCTTGAAATTGATTTTGCAATATGGATATCAAATGAAAGGTATTCATGACGGCCTGATCGTAGTGTAGTTCTTATTCCTATATATCAATGCGTTTTGGAGATATCAACCAAAACATGGACCAGGAGCAACCAAGAAATATTGCCTGTTAGTATACTGTAACTTTTCATCAATATATAATCCTTAAACGTCAATTGTTGTGTCACAAAATTATTTTAGTTGTTTTGTTTGATTTAAGAATTTATACTGTGTGTTTTTATATACTATATGGTTGACGTGGATGGTTTGTTTCCGCATGGATAATCCAAGCATTTACGGCGCATGTCATCATAAGTCGAAAGAAAACTTTTCGCCACCATTTAGCAGACTTTCGGTCTAGTTCATACAGGATAACCATTTTGTCGGCCAAATCTACGCCACCCATAATGTTTCGGTATGCTTTTACTAAATCTGGACAAGTCACATCAACTCTGGTGCCATCTTTTTGTTTTCTTTGAACGGTGACCACTGTAGCTTCATGGCAATTGCTTAGAAGCATTACCTGTTTAGTATCTTGCCAAACCACTGCCAAAGTACCAGATGAATTACACTTGAAAACATATTCTCCTCTGTTTAGTTTTTCAGTAACTTTAGCTAAATTTTTTCTGTTAGATATACAGGTACCTAAAGCTGGAAAAGAAATATTATTTATCAATTTTGTTGACGTGAAAAAACGGTCAAAACACAATGTAGTGTCAGGATATCTGATGGTCGATGCCAATTTCATAATAACGCGTTCGCCTAATGTGGATGATGTATGCGAATTGTCTTCTTTTCCGGAATATGTATTAAAATCGTAAGTATAGCCAGTCATACTGTCGCATCTCATCCATAATTTGATTCCTCTTTTCACTGGCTTCAATGGCATATACTGCTTCAAGGTAGAGCGACCCAAAAATTTGGTCCTAGGCTCATCAATGCTTTGGAATGGAGAGTCGGATCTACATTTTTGAAAGATGCTTTTGAGGCAATTGATCAAATCATCAATGAAATATGTTTTAGGTTTTGGATCAGGCTGGTATGATAACGAGGAAAAATATAGTTTGGACATAACGTGTAAGAACCGATCTCTGGACATGGCTTTTTTATGTATGGATTCCCCAATGAAGGGCTATTTTAAAAGTAGTCCTTCAAAGAAGGCACTCGATGATATGACATTACAAATGTGCATCCGAGAATTATGAGGATCTCACCAAAATCGGTTCTAGCTCGTTTGTTTTTTACATGGCTTATATTGTGAATATCAATTCTCTCATTGGTACAATATACAATGTGATGAATAAAGCTTCTAGGCAATAGCTTGAAAAATACTTCCAAAGGTTTCAGTCCACGAGTTATGCCCTGATTATGAATGATTCGTTGTTGTTGTTGTTGTTAACAGTGCTTCGCCCTGCCCCAGATTGGACAGGGTTACACTGAAATAACAGCCCTTGGCCGGGTGAAAAAACCCTGGTCATTCCGGTGCGATAGAACCGGCTGTTGTGGGATGTTTGAATGATTCGTTCTTGGCTAATAGTGAATCGTGGCTTGAATGTCGGTTGTGGGTCTGTCCATATTATAATATCATCAGGCCATTCATTCACATTATCTTCTTCCAAACGTTCAACTTCGTATATTTCATCATCAGTACTTTCATTTTCAGCATCATTTTCATCCATAGCACTTTCATTTCCACGATCAATTTCTATTTCTTCATCATATGCTCTGCCGGGCTGTGTGTTTTCTCCATCTTCTGAATCAATGTTGCGTTTTTCACTGGGACTGTATGCGGAACCACTATCAGCAAACAGATCATCCCCATCACTCGATTCATTCAAAAAGTTCTGAATTTGTGAAACACCCAGTCTGCGTGGTCTCTGCAATTCTCTAAGTAAAATAATGTACATGAGTACGTATGGGATAATAATATCCCACAAATAAACAGATTTGGGATGATTTCTTCCCACGGAACTTACCTTGACTTCTTATAAGGAAAATAAGTTATTCTTTATTCTAAACTTTTTATTTCAATAGATTAGCACTATTTGCACAAAATGTAACTATAATTCAATTAAAAATCACTTATTTTCTAAGCTTTTTCCAAACAAATACCATCTACGCAACAATGTGTCTAAGAAAATTACATTTAATAAAAAACTGATGACTCCAACCAACAGCTGGTATTTTTGTTTTTGTAGAGAAGAGTATAATGAATGATTTGGGACTGTTTTGAACCAAATCGCTTGTATATTGTGACAGATACGATTTTTTGAATTTCTTCGGGATAAAAACATCCCCATCGTCCCGAAACGGTTAATAGGAAGTATGCTACAAGCAGTCAAATTTGGAATCTTCATCTCAGATAAGTCCTTCAGATCTTCTAAAAAGGGCTTCCAAAGGATCGTGGTTAGGAACAGCCTGGCATTTATGCAGAAAGAGATCCACGGTCTCTTTGGTAGCTATGATGAATAAAATTTACCTGAACTTGTCTTACTTGAATAACTATATAAATGTTACTCATACGCCGTGTATGACCTATAAAAAGTGCACCATAATTGTAAAATTTCAAGATATACACAATTATTTTTGCTAGAAAACATATTGTTACGCAATATACTGAGGGACCTTTGAAATTCCAACGTTCTTTTCTGGTGAATACGTTTTTTCAATATCCTTTTAAAAATTCAAAGGGGGAGATTTGTTACACAGTCCTTTATATATGAGCAACAATTAAAAGTTTGTAGTTTTCGAAGCCTTAATGGACTTTTTTGCGAACTTAGTACAAGCACCTAGCAAAAACTTTAACTAAAAATCGGCATGGGTTGCCGTTATCCTAGAACATTAAAACTTCGCACACATGTTATTTGACCTGAAATGCACCGATATAGAGGGTGTGCATATCAAATTTCGAACCTTCATTTCTTTCCATACATTTTTGGGACGCTCTAATATAGATGTATCTATTTACTTAGTAACCCTTATGTATATACTAAGTTGCAACGAATGCATTATAAGTCTACAAAAAAAAATTGAGCTCAAGGATACGCACGTAAGTGTCACACTGAGCAAAGCATTTTCGCACTACACGACAGCCTAACATTTTTAATAAACAGTTTTAATAAAAATAAAGGAAAACAGTTTAAATGATGTTTGCTCTGATGAAAGAGAGAGCGTTGCAGATTATTCATGATGACACCGGTAGAGTAAACTATAAGGTTATAAAAGTTGTTGTTGTTTACAAAGTGTGAGGCCAATACAGTATCCCTAAACAGCTGTCGGTTTGTTCATCCGCCCTGAGTCTCAGTTGAGTCTTGTCTTTTTATATGTAACAGAAACAGTATTAATAGCATTGGAACCGACAAAGGCACTTTACATGCATGATTTGAAAAAAAATACAAATGTTGACTCATTGATAACTACAGACAACTCATTCACAAGCTTGAAGTGATATATAACACAGACTTTGTTGTTGCAGCATTTTAGGCGTCTTTTGGTTATTCTAGCCGAAAATACGTATAGCCAATTTATTTTAGTTCGAATGCAATCATTTTAATAGCTTAATTTCGCAGCTACAATAAGATATACATATACTGAGTGGGTAGTGATGGGGGCGCATTTCTCTTGTGTTTCCCAGTATAACTGGGTATTATGGGAGTTCAGAAAAAGCTATAAAAAGTAATCCAAAATAGTTGTATTTCACGCCGAGGTTCGTAATGTAGCAAGCGTAAGTGCAGACAATCAGCTAAATTTTATGCAATCAATTTTTACCCGCAGACCAATCGCTTTTATCGCATGGCTAATGTACTATGTGTGTCGATAAGGCATGATGATACAGCAAATCCCGGAATTTATTTCCTACAATCATTGGATCTTCGAGTTACTAATGTCTTATGATTTTTCTAGAATTAATTAATTAGTTTTGTTTGATGAAGATTAATTAATTTTGTTTGAAGAAGATGTTATTTATAATTGCGCAAATTGAAAAAGTTTCCCGCTTTTACGGCCTAACCATACTTCTGCAGTACAAAAAATCATATATGTATTTGTAGGCCTGCTCAAGCCGCTTTGCCATCCATGAAAATATTTTCAAAAACTCACACTTACAAATGTCGAACTTGGCTTAATACTATGGAGAAGAGGTGTGTGTTCTCACGTTTGTTTGTGTTGATGTTATTGCATTAATCGCTAATGGGAATAGTGTGAGAGACCGAGTGTGAAAGCGAGAGCGGCTTTGTTGGAAACATTAAGACATTGAAATTGAAGCAACGGAAATTATTATTCAAGATGAATTTGCGAAAGCTCAGAAATCTCAACTTTTTTCTTCAAAACATTTTTGTTAGGGTCAAGTGAAATAAAATAAAATAAAATTAACTAAAATATTTTTGTTGTTTACGGCCTTAAATTGTGCGAAATAATTTTATTGAAATCAACAGAAATTGGTGGTATAAAAAAGCAATAAAATAAAATAAAATAAAATAAAATAAAATAAAATAAAATAAAATAAAATAAAATAAAATAAAATAAAATAAAATAAAATAAAATAGAATAAAATAAAATAAAATAAAATAGAATAAAATAAAATAAAATAAAATAAAAATAAAATTAAAAAAAATAAAATTAAAAATGAAATAAAATAAAGTAAAATGAAATAAAATAAAATAAAATAAAATAAAAAAAATAAAATAAAATAAAATAAGATTAAATTAAATTAAATAAAATTAAATAAAATAAAGTAAAATAAAATTAAATAAAATCAGATAAAATTATATAAAATAAAATAAAATAAAGTAAAATAAAATAGAATAAAATAAAATAAAATAAAATAAAATAAAATAAAATAAAATAAAATAAAATAAAATAAAATGAAATAAAATAAAATAATAATAATTAACTAAGAATTAATATCAACTGGTCTTGAGCTCGTTAAACTTACAAAAATATGCAAAAATGAACAGACCATGAAACCAACAACAAACTAAATAAAATAAAATAAAATAAAATAAAATAAAATAAAATAAATAAAATAAAATAAAATAAAATAAAATAAAATAAAAATAAAATTAAAAAAAAATAAAATAAAAAATGAAATAAAATAAAGTAAAATGAAATAAAATAAAATCAGATAAAATTATATAAAATAAAATAAAATAAAGTAAAATAAAATAAAATAAGATAAAATAAAATAAAACAATAAAAATTACATAAAATAAAAAAAAAAAAAAAATTAACTAAATTAAATAAAGTAAAATTTTCCGTTTTTCCTTTAAAACCTAAAAATACGTCGGTAGCATTATTACAAACTTTCCTCACAAAAATTGTATTTATCAAGATAATGTTCTAAAAATTCGCTTCTGAATTAAAAAAAAAAATTAGTTACATTTTTTATTTTGCTTTGTTATAAATGAAACACAACAAGCAGTAACAGCCAAATTCAATTAGGGGGGAAAGTGAAAAATTATAAAACATGACTTCTAATGTTATTGTTTACTGTCACAGATATTAAAAATGCCTTATTATAAAGCTTAACTTTCGTAGAATGACGGGCCTACTCCGCGTATCCCGATATGGTAGAATTAGATCCTGAAAATCCCGAAAATTTAATAATCAAAAAAATTGGTATTGATACAAGTGTAAGCGTTCATACATACATACCTATACTCACACAAAAAAACCTGTGTTAGTGTAGCATAGATGGGCGATACTTACCGACAACATTCAAATGCAGAAATATCGATGTGGGCGGATGGGTTGACACTTGACACTCGTACACGCCAGCATCACGTAGTTGCACGAATTTTATTTGCAGCGTCCAATCCTGTGGCATGCCACACATAACCATTGAATTGGACAAAGGGGTGTTAGGTCGCATAAGTTACGTACGCAGCAACGGAATAGCAAGCAAAGTTTTTGTTGATTGTAGAGTTGCAGTTGTAACATGTTAAAAAAAAAAGAAAAGAGCACAAAAAATAGATGATCAGCTAAAAAAAAAGAGCAGTGAAAAATATACAGCTTTCCTTGATTAACATGTACGTGGTAACACAATCACTGAAAGCGGACTTTTTGTGTTGCAAATGCAGTGCCATAACAATCTAAAGCACTGGTATATGGGAGGTTATGTTGAAAAACAAAAACAAAAAAAAAACGAAATTATCAAAAGATCAATTGTTTGTTTGAAAATCAAAGGACAAAGTTATAAAGAACTAAGTAGTAATGTGTATAGTTTTGAAGCTGAGGAGATCTGACGCTAAGTACTGAAGTCATTTTAAGGGTTTTAGTTGATTTGATATTTCAAATGAAAAACTTATTAAACCTAATTCCCAGTATTTTAATAGTTTGTAGCTTAAGGCCGAGCTTTTCTTCAGATTTTTTTCGTAAAAATTAGCGGGAACTCAGAACCGCAATTGCCAATGCAGGTGAATATTTACTGAGAGCTTTTTCAAGGCAGAAATATATTAGAAAAACTGACAACCACTGTGGTAACAATAAAATGAAGATAGCAAGCGTTTATAGCTTTTCGATTTTTAAATTTAATGAATTACATGAGTAACATATTGCTTTCATGAATATGAAAACAGGGTGTGAATTGCTGGCTGAAAAATAGCAAAAGTTTGAAATTTTTAGCTTAACTAGAAATCAGTTTTTTGTCAGATTCGAAAATTTGCTTGTAGCCTACATTTATAGTTCAGAAATATTTCAGTAACTAAAAATAAGCAAAGTAAAAACAAATTTTTTTTCATTTTACTTCAGCAGTAAGTTGAACGGAAACGAGCTTCAGCAATCAGCAGAAAAAAAAACTTGAGAATTTTGCTGAGGCTTTAGCTATTAGCTTTTTATATTTAAGTTTTTTCATATGTTTCAGTTTTTTCATAGCCGAATTTATGTTTCGAATTGCTGACTGAACGATACTAAAACTAAAATTTTTTTGCTTTTTTTCAGCAGCTATTTCAAAATTTCATAGGGAAATACAAATAATTATACGATGTTCTGATCATACTGGTGCAATTCCTTCGATTGTTTGCTTTACCTACATCCGAAAGCCATATGTACGGATATGCATATGGGAAAACAAAAGTAAGACGAGTAACAAACGAAGTATTATTCCCTGCATAACAGATATTACGTAAGGCTTGGTATTCGAAATATAAAAACTTCTTCCAACTGAGCCTGGCATAATAAACCCTCACTATGACGGCCACCATGGCAGGGCCGTCTTTAACCTATTGAGGGCCCTGCGCATATTAGAATAATGGGGCCCCTATGACTTTGAGAGAACACTATTTTGTTAGAATAGACAAGGGAAGTAGATAAACAAGGTTAAATATTGATTTTTATTAACAATCACATGAAACGAATGGATATATGTTATATAGTCCACAAAATGACCTCTTTTAGCAAATATAGGTTAGCGCTTAAATATCTATGTTATTTGAAGAGGAACCCTTCTAGATTTCAGATGGGCAAAATCGTTAGTCACTTCTTCAAAATCATTGCTTTTTAGCACATCAGATTCTATGGACATCAGCGACAAGCTGGTTAATCTCTCTTGAAGCATTGCATTTAAAAAATGTTACCTTTTCGAGGATTCCCACATTTTTTAAGTGAACTGAGTGAACGAGTTCACTCAATAATTCTACACATCCCAAATAATTTCCTCTATGAAGAGATCTTAGGTATTCATTGTCACCGCGAAATGAAAGCCCTCTCGATGTTAAAAATTTTATAATAGGTACAATCCGTTTAAGTTCATTTCTATAATAATTCAATTTGCGAATAATCAATGGTTTGTTGAAATACCTACCTATTTACTGATTTATTACCATCTTTGTAGGTTCTGGATATATCGGAAAAGTCAATTTTAATTTTTCTATCTTTCAGTCAGTAATTCTAAACATAAATTCAGAAAATTCAGTATGTCTGTTTGTTTGGGCGCGTATCACTTAAAAACTGCTAACTTCCATTAAGAATACACGTTACTTCGATCACTCAATCAATTTCGGAGATATCGATCAATATGTGGACCAAAGTGACCCAAACTGTATTAGTGCAATATAGGTATCAAAAGAAAAGTGTTAATGAGTGATTAAGTTCCTTATCTCAAAATCGAACTAAGTTTATTATAAGTTCTGAGACGCTGGGAAGTGTGACCGTGTTTTCTAGTTTTAAATATAGCATAAAATCTCTACCAACTTTTTTCAATAATAAACTAAAGTTCCTGATAGCAAACCTCTTGGAGGTTTATGTGATAGGAAAATGATATGAATGACATGTCAGTTTACATAAAACAAGCATGGAGAGCGCTGTGTAGGCTATATCCAAGGCTTCCTTCCTGAATACCAATAACGATTTTCACTTTCCGATCCTAATTTACAAACTAGGTTTATCGAAACAATTAGTTATATGGTGTTATACTGGTCTAATCTAATTAAATGTTTATATAAGAAGTGCAAAGTTGCAAGCTTTTTAATTCCAGGAGACCAATTTTGTATTTAATCAAATTTTAGAAGAAAAATTTTGGTAGTTCTGCTACCGCCCCCTCCGATTTTAGTTATCAAACAGAAAGTTTAATGCAATTTCGCTCATAACAATTCGAAGTTTACCTTCCACGATTCTGAAGCAGCCTGCAGCATAAGCCAAAAACAGCGAACTGATACTCTTTTTAAGTACAACGGTTAATTGTTCAACAAAAACTATTGACACTTTCTGCTAGTAGTTTTTTTTTGTGAGTTGTCACCTATTTTTTGCAGGCTTAGCTGACATTTCCGCGACGAAGTGTCAATGCGCTGTGAATTGGTGTCGCACATACGTATCGACAGCAACATGGACGCTTCACAACAACATTTTTGCGGCTTGTCCCATTTGCGATTCCTGATTGCGAAATCTATTTTCGCATTTTATTCTCTGCTTCGATTTTTTCCCTGCTTTAGATCTCAGTGGATTTCGTGCTTTGTGTTGCTGGTCTGGTTGTTTGCACTTTTTACTAATTCCAGTCACGTTTCATCGCTGCGGCGAATGGTACTGACCACATGTGCGATGCAACATTCATTTAACTTGGGACGTTATTGCACATCACTCGCGAATTCATGCATGTGGTAAGTGTTGCACGTAGACATGCGTGTGTGCATTCGTGGAAGTGTATATGTGCACGTTTTTTTTTTAACAAAAAAAAAAAAAAAATAGAAAATTAAAACTATTTTAAAACGTGTCACGATAATTTTACATGATAAGTTGCAATGCATTTAATATTTCACATTCAACTCAATTGCAGGGCTTGATTGGACTTAATTCCGATGAGTGATATGAGATCGTCGATAATGAACCAAAAGGAGGAATAGATCTGTAATATTAAGGAGCTAACATCTTGAGCTAAAGTTCAGTACCGGTGAAATGTGCTTTGTTAGTATGTAGTTGGAGGCTATTTCGTTGATTTTTAAAGGAGATGGAGCAAAAATATTGCTTTACCGTGAGCATTTTGTTGAATGGAAAACACGGAGCAGATAATCACTCCTGACAGCCGTCAGATTTAAAAATGAGAAACATATACTCTTAGATGGTTTTGCTTATCAAATATTTTTGCATAAAATTTGTTAACCATAAATAAAATGGCATTATATCTTCGAAATGCCCCTATAAAACTATGGAATATTTAAGAAAGAGTTTTCTTTTATTTAGTAGGGCAAAAATATGAATCTTAGAAACTTTTATAAGGCTTCATATGGCTCAAATAAGCAACACAAAATCCTCAAAATGGTGGAAATATGTACCTAAAAAGCTCAAAAACAGTTCCAAAAAGAGTCCAAAAAGGATCCAAACATCAATAAAATTTAGATAAATAAGTGCCTAAAAAGAGTAAAAAATGTACGAAGTAGGAAATGCTCAAAAAATCCTTCAAAAAAGCATCAAGAAATGTCCAAAACCATCAGAATGGAGGAAAAAGGGTATATAAAAGGAGTCCAAAAAGCTGAAAATTCATCGGATTCGGAGTAATTTTGTATTCTTTTTTATGACTTCTTTTAGGGTGCCCACGCAAACCGATTTTCCGCTCCTTTTGGTCTCCGAAAATAATTCATTTCTAAGTGTAAATCTCCGAGTTTTATGGCTCCGAATGGAGTATTCTTTTTCCTTGTGGTTAGCTGGATGACTGTGCCCACTTATATATGTACTTTCAAAGATGACCTGAGAGTTGTTAAAATTGTTCCTACACTAAATTTTCAATGCTATGAAACACATTAGAAACTTGATGTATGTCTTAACCAAATCCACTTGAGAACTTGCGCAAAGTCCGTACGCAACATGATCGAATGGTAGCCGTCTCTATTTTTCGAAGCAGGTATACATTCTTCGTATTGTCTGCTTGGGCTCGTTAGAAACCTATTATTTTACTATCGGATGTAACGCGTCAATATTTTCGTTTATAACATACTGTCTTATTCGGGGAAACGGAGAATCATTAAAGTAATCTCTATAGTAAGGAGGAGAGCTGAGTCTATATTGGTTCCTGAGAAAATGCATTCTGAGTATTCTGCATTTTTATACATATACATGTTGTCTCTAGATAACTACGTTTTCGAGCCTCAATCAGCTGATAGAAAAGTAGACTTACGAATGCTTTACCTCGAAACTAGAATTGTTACTTTAGCATATAATTTTTGGAGAGAAATACGCCAAATATTCTCCGTTAAGCTTGGAAGCATCAACAAAAATATCCATACTTTCACTATCATACTGTTCCCCTTGGTTATTGTTGTTGTTATTGTTAAAACTTATCTCTGCTTAACCCGGGAAGTCCCATAACTTTTTTTGTTTTGGATTTTTGTGAAATGTTGTATACTTATGTATTTCGATCTCCTGAGCACGAAAATGAAGTCCATTTTCATTTTCCTCGCTTCGATTTTCCGGAAAATGCGGAAAACTAGCGTTACCATATGGTAATCGTGGGACCTCTAGGGTACATGTTTTTAATGAAAGACAAAATGGTTTTCGAATGTCGTTTTATTTTTAATTTTTCAAAAAATAACTGTTTTCAAACATTTTTATTTAAAAAATAAGTAAAATAAATGAATTCACGACAATGAAAAAAAAAAACATTTTTGAACTGAAATTTATCATTGTTTTGTGTGGTACTGAGCAAAACATTGTACGGAAAGTCCTACGTTGCATTTACCACATGCAGTTCGTCTATTAACTCTGCATCCGTCACCGGCACAATGCCTACGATTTGATGGTACCACAAAATGTCCACCCTGATCCTAGCGCAGAGTATGTTCAACTCGACCTGGTTGGTATGCATATCTGTGAAAGGGCGCAGGTCCAGGACTTTTGGGCGGTGTACCATAGTGTTTGCAGTAGTATACTGCAAGTTGTCGTCGAAATTCTAACTGACTGATATGTCGATCTTTTCGGTAAAGTTGCCATGCATTTTGAATACAAGCATCTAACAGCCAGGTAAAAATGCTAGACCACCACTTTTTTCCCCTGTATGCGATGCGGTGCAGGGATAGATTTTGATCTAATCGGTCTACTCCGCACATAAATGTATTATATTCCGTGATTGCGCAAGGACGGGTTACATTTATTTTCGATCCATTTGCCTTCGAATAACGCTGTGCCATTGATTTCGGATCCTCACCAAAGCAGGTAGATAACATGCAGACAACATTGTTATCTTTCCATTTCACCAAACAAATACCAGTGCTTTTCATTTCAATTGATTCAGAGTAACCTCTTTCCATTGACTTGAAGTCTTTTTTATGCACTAGTGGACAGCTTGCTGGAATTCTGTTTTCTCGGATTGTTCCAGTACCATTATATCCGCATGACTTGAGATATGCCAACAGAGGATAACTAGTAAACAGGTTATCGAAATAAAAGTGGAATGACAGCGATTTCAATTCATCAGGAAAATCGTCGATCATGCTGACTAAAGGAGCGGCGCATTTTCCAAACTTTGCTTCGTACTCCAAATTCGATCGAGGATTCTTCCCCTGGTAAATTTCAAAATTCACCAAATAACCAGATGGAGTGCATAGGGACCAGACTTTATATCCAAATCGTAATGGCTTGCCCTTTATAAATTGCTTGCATCCATGTTTACCAAAATAGGATATCATACTTTCGCCGAAAGAAAGATTTTGTTCCGGATGGAAATTTTCTATCATTTTTGCTTTCAAATGATTCGTAAGAGGACGCAGTTTCCACATTTTGTCAGGATTTGGGCCGTCTTTTGAAGAAGCCTTGGAATTTTCTTCGAAGTGGAGATTTTGCAAAATCTCTTGAAAACGATTCCGACGCATGGTGTTACTGACAAGATTGTTCCGAATGTCTTCATCCTGACTCCACAAATGTTTGTAATTGGAGTGATAATTGTAGCCAGTGACGATCAATATGCCTATGAATGCTCTAAGTTCGCTGACTGTTATATTTGGGTTCGGTCTATTCTGTTCCACCGAATATAACGCACTTTGTTCGCAAATATGTTCCAATAATGTGTCATCAAAAAATTTTTCAAACTGTTCGTGTGGCAGTGAATGGCGACAATCTTAGTAATTTGCGCTTGGAAAAATTAGAATTAGAGATGACGATTTGTTCTTGACCCATTCAAATACAGTTTCCATGTTTCCTGATGGCAGTGCAACGTTTGAAGGTTTCGGTTCAATTTTACGTAAGCGCTTCCTCATTGGAGATTCTGAACTATTAGCCGTTGTTTCTTCATCCTCCATCTCACTAAAAGTGTCTTCAACCTCAATAACAGGCAAATCTCCTGGATTTGGTGCTGAAAAATTTAGGGTTTATAAGATTAAAATGATGGTATGCTTATACCGTCTCTAAGCATGCCTCCCATATCCTCCTCTTCATCGAAACCTTGCATACGTCGCCCACTAGCCATAACAACTTCGCAGCCACCTCTTAGCTGAGCCGGGCAAACATTATCTGGAATGCCCGCACAATCATCTTCAGCGTCATCTTCGCCAGATTCGTTGCCATCCACAGGAGGCTCGATATAAAGAGTGGTTGGAATATCACACAGTTGATTTTGATCTACTGCTTCATCGAGTTCTTGAATGAAATCAAGCATTTCTTGCAACGATAAACCGCTGTAACTCACAAAATATCAATAAATATGATCAAAAATCTCAAAAAAAAACTACACCAAACGTAACTAAAACCCTGTACCCTAGACGTCCCACGGTTACCATATTTTAACGCCTTGAGTAAAATACAAAAAAGTTACACAAAAAATCAAATTTCAAACAAAACTAAACTTGCATTTACTAGTTTATTTCATTAGCTACCAACTGATGTAATTTTTTTGGAAATATATCAAAAAATCAAAAAGTTATTCATATACTTACCGACGTGCCATGTTAAAAAACCACAATAATTCACTTTTTTTTTCACCTGACTTTGACGTCTTATAGCTTTGCTAGCTGCACTAAAAATAACAAAAAACTTATGTTTTTCCGTGAGCTGCATTTATTCTGCGTGAAATACAGTTATTATTTTTTGTTTTTGTTATTCACTTCAGACATAATACGTAAAATTGCAACGGCATGTTTGCATTACCATATGGTAATCGTGGGAAGATTCGGGTTAATCGGCAAATGTATTTATAAAATAGGACGTCACGTACCATATAGAGTAATACTGAGACTCGCAGTTTTTTGCCAGATACGTATACGATAAGCTCCGGTACTAGCCCGGCAGGAGTGGGAACCATTTCGACGATGCCGGAACGTGTTCCTATATGAATGCTAGTTGCTTCTTACGATAGCCATACCTACCTCGGGTATATTTTAAGCTTTCGACTTAACAGGGGTTACCTTATTCCATACTAAAAGCCTTCACTTCGGTGAATGAGTAAAATTAAAGTAACTCTTGGCGAGGCCAAAACGGTCAGTGAATTCTTTTTAGTACGAATTAGTACCCATGAGACTATAAAACTTATTGACACCACTTTGTGGTACTCATTTAAAGCCAAGGGAAAGGCATCCATAATCAAGACATTGATCGCGGTAGTTTTAAGAACCACTGGCAAAAATCATATTGGATCTCTGCACTTTTGACAAAATACTACAACTTGACGCCTTGGTCAAGGCATGCCAACACACTTAGAACCCAATACATATCCCAACAAAACGGCTTTCCCTTACTAATGACTCTTTTGTAGGTTCATTTTGATATTGGTGTACTTTCTCCTAACTTTTTCTTTCCGGTTTAAATAAATAATAGTAGAATTTTGAGTACTAAATTAAATTAAAATATAAATTAAAATGTAAGAAAAAATTTTAATATATTTATAAATTGTAGAATATCTATCTGTAAAATATTTTACCTCTGCATGCTTTATGTGAGTGGCGCTGAAACGTTCGTCGCTGCTGTATGTGGTTAAACCTACTGTCAGCAGATGATAGTCTTTTTTACGTATCCAGGACACCTAAAAGAAAATAATCAAAATAAACAAATATTAATATTCACAATGTACTTACACATAAATTCTTAGTATTAATTAGAAACAAAAGGACTGAATTGTAGTGCAAATACGCAACGAAAGCAACAAAAATTACGTAACCTGCTCACGCATAACCAAAGTCAATGTGAACTACTTTAATTAAATATATTTTCTATAAACATTTCTTTATTAAAATACCTGTATGGTTTGTGAGGTACAAGTATGCAATTTTAGAATTTGAATTTAAGAAATTGCCTAAGTTGGTTTGCTGTTTTTCTCTTATGCAAATTTGTAATATAATATTATAGATTATTTATTTGATGCAATGATTTAAAAAAAAAATATTTTTCTATTTTGAGTGAAAATTTGTTCTAACCGTTCACTTGAAACAAGTTTATTATTTTTGAATAGTGATGTTTACGTCACTCTAAAAGGGGTATATTATATTAAGTATATAGGTAAGTACTCCTATACATACATACATACATAACTATTGCTATCAGGATTTACTTGCGGTCATTTTACTCGTCAGATCTAATTTATGATGGAAACTTTTTCCTTCATATAATCAATCACTAGAAGTTTTTATATTTCTCCACTTACTTTGACACTACCAATAATTGGTGATAATTCATCATCAAGTACCAAAACAATGTGTCATTTGTAAGGAGACACATTTTTGTTGTATTTAAGCGAGAAATGTGTTGAAGACGAAAGATGTACTTCAACTATGAAGAGATAAGTTGACAAGACGACGGTATGATAAAAGTTATAAATCTAGATAACAGAAGTACTATAAAATATGTGAATATGATACAAGATGGATTGGGAGTTAAGGCAAGGGTCATTTGGCATATTCTTGAAATTAAAGCAAGTACAAAAGGTAAAAGAAGAAAAGTGAAGAATTAAAGTTATAAATATTTTACTTGCGCACGAAATGCTAATTTCATAGTCGTAGAAATGTATCTGTACCAAAACTGTTATATTTGATCACTAATTAAATAATTATTAATTAGACGGCCTGATTAATTGGCAATGATTATTGTAATTGTTTTTCAAGAAAGGCATTTATTAATTTTTTATGATTAGGAAAAAAACAAAATATTCAAAAAAAAAATCGAAAATAATCAAAAAAATTTGTTTTGATTACTTTTGATTACTATACCTTTCATGAACATGAAACGGTATTATAACTTTAGACCGATGTTTTTAAATATGAGGAGAATAAGAGATAGACCCACCAATAAGCAAGAAATGATCCGGGCGATGAGCTGAGTTGATTTAGACATGTCCCTTTGTCCGTCCGTCCGTCTGTCTGTCTGTTTGAACGCAAACCAGTCCTTCAGTTTTTGAGATATCTTGATGAAAATTGGGGGTTTGGTACATATTATATATGTAATGTGTATAGTGAAAATCACCCAGATAGGATGTAATGTGCGTACTGAAAATCACCCAGATAGGACCAACATAACATATAGCTCCCATACAATCGATTGTTCCGATAAATGGGGTTTGGGCTATGTATCTTTAAATTAACAGTTTTGTAAAGCTTGTACTAATTGTGATTAAGGATCGGACACTTACGTATATCCGTGATGCGTATTCATGAAGGGTATAAAGTCTTCGGCACAGTCGAAGACAGCCCTTTCCGTACTTGTTTTTGATTATATTTATTATTTTATCCAGTATATTTTTAACAATACTGAAAAAAATCAAAAATAATCAATAAAAATCGAAAATAATCAAAAGTAATCAAAACAACTTTTGTTTTGCTTATTTTTGATATTTTTTAATAATCGTAAATCGTAATTATGACTCTTTTTTATTATTTTTTCAATTAATTGAAAAATAATCATTAAACACTCCAAGTAATGGTACTCAATCATTGGATGGACTCTCAAGAAAATAGTTAATCAAACGGGTAATCATTACGATTCGTAATCATTATTTAATGGTCTGATTAGACAGATCTGTACCTTCGAAAAATTCCAAAATAATTATGGGCCAAGTTTCAAAACCCCTCAGTCATTAAAAATATTTTAACTCGTGGAACTATGCGTCACCTATACACATTTTTGTGTAAAACTTGTACCTTTTTGGTGCGTTATCAAATAGTTTTCTCCTTTACGGGAAATTAACTAGACACATAAGTCACAGCTCCTCTAGAGGATATTTTAGTCGGACAAAGTTATTCTCATGGTTCACCTATTTGTATACTTCTCTATCAATTTATTATATTTTATGAATAGAACCTCAGAAATACGCTATACATCTCAAGCACACTTTCTACTAGAGAAGCTACCGTAGTTGAGTGACTTTAATACTAATGACTGAAGTAAATATTCTAAGATTCTGAGCTTTCGTGCAACATATGGACTGGCTGAAAGGACAACTTAAAGATGTATATTTTCGATATGCAATCTCATCTTCTTTTAAGAGAGTTAGAAGCTACTTGAGCGTATATATAACTCAGAGTATATTAATTCTAAAAGTAAACAAACTTGCTGAATTAGTAGGGAACAAGACGGTGTGGTAATGAATGAAAATAGTCTCCAATATCTTGACATTTGTGAACATTTTATAAATCTTTCTTTTGTTCAATAGTGACAATATGGCGCCACAATTCATTTAATATATAGGAAACAAAAAGATGATATCTAGATTCATTCATGCGCACAAATGTAGTTTATATGTCTAAATGTATATATACCCACTTGTGCTTGCGTGTGGCATATAGATTACTGCTCTCATAATGAAAGCTTGTACTCAACAGTATATATTTCATCGAAAGGTTTGGCAGAGGCTCTCAACTTGCACACTGCAGAATTTACTTTAGTTGAATGTAAAACTGAATACTAAAAATTTAACTTGAAATATGCTTAAAATATTTGCAAAAATCAAAAAAAATTGCTTGTTTTTGTGCCATGGACACGGTCAGTGCTTAAACCTTTTTACTTTAATTTTGCCCTTCATTCCTCCTTTTATTTTTATTTACACTTTACCTTCATTTCCCTTTTCCACTTTGGCTTCCTTTAATTTTAATTGAATTAATTTCTTTTGATTTTCACTCTATCTTTCGTTTTGATTTCCGTTTTCTCTTTCCCCGTCTTTTTAATTTATTTTACTTAAATCTCTTACTTTCTGTCCATTCCCTATTACCTTTTCCGCTTCATCTTAATGATAATTTGCGAAATACTAATGGGCAGTACCTACACGTTTTGGGCTGACTCCAGACGGCATCTGCAAAGGTACATACATTTTTGCTGAGTAGATTTTTCATGGCGGAGGGTTAACGACCACTGCCGGGGGACAACCCTGTTTCGAAAGAACTTTTTCCAAACAATTTGAAGCTATCTGTTCTATAACTTAAACCGGTGTCTTTCGGTGTGGTAAGCCAGAACCACCACACCACGGCGCCCGTCACTACTTCATTTTCTCCTTCGTTTTCCTTTTAAATTTTTTATGTACCAACCCTTTTCTTTTGCCTTATTCTTTTGCATCGTCTGTGTGCTTACTTCTTTTTTCTCCTTCATTTCCTATTTCCACTATTTTGTTGTTCTGAATTGTTTTATGTTCAATCGGTTATGTAGCAGAAACAAGGTTATACTGAAATAACAGACCATAGTGCCCCAAGTCTCTCCGTTACCTAGCCCCTGCCATAGAAATACGATCGCAGGAATATCTCAGCCATTAGAGTTTGGTAATTAAGTGCGTTCATATTAGCTTAAAAATGTATTTACTGTTACAGAGTTACGCCTAACCAGCTCAGCTCCCCTAACGCGAACAAAATATATTTCCCTAAATTCTTGAAATTTACATCGAATATTTGGCAAAAGCATAAGCGACTCACTTTTAGTTCCTACTGTGCATACCCACTTTATGTTGGAAATACATAATAAATGAACGAAAATTTCTTTTGAATAGCCGGTCGAGTCTACACTTAATATATATGTATCACCGTCCATTCTTCTCATTCAAAATCAAAGTGCCTACAAATCACACGCCTACATATGTAAATACATTCAGCAAAAATTATAGGAAAGAAATAAGCTGGATGTTGACCATAAAGAAAAGCATTTGTAACAATAGACCTTATCTGATGGACGTACTGAGCTGAGGCTGCCAGGATTATCAATGTATTGCACCTAAAGCGTACCAAAAATATCTTAATACGTATAGTATTTAGGCTGGTTAAATTGTTGTTGTCGGTATTGATGTCAAGCGTGTGTACGTCAGTTGGCATATTTTGTTTGTCTAAG
This sequence comes from Merzomyia westermanni, assembly GCA_949987695.1. Taxonomy (NCBI): domain Eukaryota; kingdom Metazoa; phylum Arthropoda; class Insecta; order Diptera; family Tephritidae; genus Merzomyia; species Merzomyia westermanni. The sequence goes on from OX465293.1 coordinate 90,056,704, forward strand.
CGTTTGGAAAGTAAATAAATTACTACAATTTAAAGAAGAAAAGTCTCATGTTTACATACAACAATATTCTTTTATAGGATTTTATATCGGAAGCAATGCCTTTATATTTATGAAGCAAGTGGATGCCAGTGGATTGGAATAGGAAACATGTTTTAATCCTGCTGATGTTTTCTACGAACTCTAACCGACTTATTCATTTAACGGCAAATGAATAGAAAGGATATACTTTTATATAACGTTATTTGCATATTAATACCCTAACACTGTTCTCATACAATCAATTTGCCAGCCTGTTTGATATACTTAACACACATAAATTCCTATCTCTACATATAATAAAATTGTAAAAGGTCGATGTCTGTACATTGAAGATATTCAAGAAAAACTGATAGTAGAGGTCGTTATTGGACCAGCGGAACCCAAATCTACAATTTTTAGAAATTTTGTCTGTCTGTCTATCTGTCTGTCTGTATGATTGTGCGCGCATCACGCAAAAACTACTGAATAGAATTGCATGAAACTTTCACCATTCTATCACTTAACGTCTAACTTAAAATTTAGAATAACTTTCATTTGGATATCTCATCCAGTTCCCGAGTTATTGACCAAAATGTGAGGAAAATGTGACAAAAATGTGGTTTTTTACCATAACGCCAGCGTCACACAAAACCGACTGCATAGAAATGAATGAAACTTTTAATAATCATTTTCTAGACGTCTCTCCTAAAATTTAAGATATCTTTCACCGCGATATCTTACCCGGTTCCCAATTTATTGACCTAAATGTGGACCCATGAGGACTGTATGATTTGAGCGTATCTCTACATATCTCTACATATAATAAAATTGTACAAGGTCGATTGCACATTGCAGATATTTAAGAAAAATCGATAGCAATGATCATTATTAGGCCAATAGAACCCAAATCCACTATTTTTAGAATTTTTGTCTGTCTGTCTGTCTATCTGTCTGTATGTTTGGGGGCGCATCACTCAAAAATTACTTAATGGAATTGAATGGAGCTTTTAGCGTCGTATTATTTGCCGTTTAACTTAAAATTTAAGATATCATTCCGATAGCTTGATCGGTTTCGGAGATATAGATCGATTTGTGGACCAAGGTGATCCAAAATTTGTTAGTACAAGGTGGCGCAAAAGTAAGCTTCCGATGTTCAGCATATCGGTTGTGGCACGTGCAGGGTGTGCTGTTGCACCGTCTTGTTGGAACCACATGTTTTCCAATCCCAATTCATCAAGTTGCGGCAAAAAGAACTCGTTGATCATTGCTCTGTAGCGCTCACCATTCACAGTAACCGTTTGGCCCCGACCGATTATTGGTCAAATAAATAGTCAGCAATATTCCGCGTTCTGGAGCAGTGTAGCGTAACATTGTTTATTAACGTGTATTTCGCATGTGTTTACTACACAAATGTCAAAACAGAACTGACTTTAGGGGCCAATCACAAAATTTATAGCATTTTCTGATAGGAGGATTACTTTTGCGCCACCCTGTAGAATATGGGTATCAAACGAAAGGTGACAATGAGTGCTGCAATAAACGATGTAATGAAGTTCCATACCTTATCTGGTATGGGATATAATGATGAAAATCGGACTCAGTTTCTTATTAGTTCTGAGACGCATCGAAGCGAGCGGGGTTTGCTATCCATATAAATTAAAAAGAAAGTAGTGTTAGTTGCACTTTTCATAACTCAAGAACGGCTAGACCGATTTGGCTGAAAATTGGTGGGGAAATACCTTGGAACCAGGAAAAGGATAAAGGATACCCTTTTTCCGGAAATTGAACCGAGAACCGACTTATTCCAAATTTTTTTATTTGTTTTGCGATCTATTCGAAATTTGGTACATTGCTAGCCTTCTACTTTTATTAAAATTTACGATTGGTTCTTTTCCGGGAAGTGGATCAGGGACCGACCTATTCCAAAACTTTTTATTTATGGCGCGATTTGATTTGATATATTGGTAGCCCTTTGGTTTTGTTGATATTTGATATTCTTTTTTTTTCGGGAAGTGCACCAGGGACCGACCTATTCTAATTTTCTTAAAAATATTTGCAGGGTGAGAGCGCATTTTGGCATTTCATTGGGGACAGAGTTGCTGGGGGAAGTTCACTCAGAAAAACTTGCAAGTCAAAAACAAATGATCGTGACATAGGAAAGCAACAACAATATCTTACAAATTTAAGTTATTAACCAAAATCCAAAGCAGTTTTCCTTGCAACTGTTGGCGTACGTTGACGATATTGATATCATTGGCCTTAACAACCGCGCCGTAGCTTCTGTTTACTCCAAAATAGAAAAAGAAATTGAAAAAATGTGTTTGGTGGTCAACGAAGGGAAAACGAAATACCTTTTGTCTACATGCAAATAGTCAGCGCATTCGCGCCTTGGCAACCAAGCCACTGTTGGCACCAAAATTTCGAAATAGCAAAGGACTCCGTTTACCTGGGAACCAGCATTAACACCAACAATGATGTAAGCCTAGAAATCCGACGAAGAATTACTCTTGCAAACAAATCCTACTTCGGACTGAGTAGGCAATTGAAAAATAAAGTCCTCTCTCGACGAACGAAAGTAACACTCTACAAGTCACTCATCACACCCGTCCTGCTATATGGTGCAGAAGCATGGACACTAACAACATCTGATGAGGTGGCCCTGGGAGTATTCGAGAGAAAGGTTCTTCGTAAGATTTGTGGACCTCTACGCATTGGCGACGGCCAGTACCAAAGAAGATTTAATGATAAGCTGTATGAGCTTTATGCAGACGCCGACATAGTTCAGCGAATCAAAACACAGCGGTTTCGCTGGATAGGCCACGTTGTGCGAATGGGCAAAGATGCTCCAGCCCAGAAGGTATTCTTATCGGTACCCGCCGGTGGAAGCAGAGGAAGAAGGAGACCACCACTCCGATGGAAGTACCAAGGGGAGACCGATTTGCGATACCGCGGTGTTTCCAATTAGCGCCAGTTGGCGCAACGAAGAAACGACTGGCGAGCTATGTTGGAAGGCCAAAATCGCCCAGGCGGTTAGATGACCATTTAAAGAAGAAAGAAGTTTTGCTTGCAAGTATTTACTGATTCCTGTTAAGCGGAAACTTTTTACTTTTTGCGTTTCGAGATTGTTTTTCGTCATTGTCATTTTACTGACACTTCTTTGAAAGTTTTAAAAATTTAATATTTTGAAGTTGACCAGTTGGTTTGTGTGTTTCGAGTTTCTAGTAGTATATTGTGCCGATATTATCATTAACAATATCATACCGCGACCAAGACGATCAAATCTTTGACGAAAAACCCGTAATACAAGTGGGATTCGAAACGGTGTGAATGAAAGGACTGAAGAAGAGCAAGAAATTGCACGTGCAGAGCGCCCCGTTAGTATGGTTCGACTTCGTTCTTCTCAATTACAAGAGCAAAGAGAGACAGCCCAAGAAACGGCTCGGTTAGCAATGCGAAATCGTTGAGCAAAATTCAGAAATCAACAACTAGATAATTTTCGACCCACAGGAAGAAATTTATCAAGCCCAGTTTTGAATCGAGCAACGTTTCGATACGATTGCAGCACTTATTACTACTTGCATTCTAGCGTTCACATTGGGCAAATGGACATTGTTTTTCCATGACCATTAACAAATGACAAGGCCAATTCCTAAAAGTTTGTGGTCTGTATATCGAAAATCCATGTTTTTCTCATAATCAATTATATGGGGCATGCTCACGCATCGTAAGACCATCTGCGTTATTTGTTCTTGAGCCTGATAATCTTTACATATAACAAAATTGTAACAGGTCGATATCTGTACATTGAAGATATTCAAGAAAAACTGATAGGAGAGGTCGTTATTGGACCAGCGGAACCCAAATCTACAATTTTTAGAATTTTTGTCTGTCTGTCTATCTGTCCGTCTGTATGATTGTGCGCGCATCACGCAAAAACTACTGAATAGAATTGCATGGAACTTTCACCACTCTATCACTTAACGTCTAACTTAAAATTTAGGACAACCTTCATTTGGATATCTCATCCAGTTCCCGAGTTATTGACCAAAATGTGGGAAAAATGTGACCAAAAATGTGTTTTTTTTTTTAACGAAATACAACTGTAAATAATTTCATTACATTTCGAGGCCCTAGCTACAGGCGCTATAGGCCTATTAAAATAAATAAATAAAATGAAGTCAGTACCAGTGGTGTTTTTTTTCGACGCTCTCAAAAAAATAATTATGTTGTTGCTCCATTGTAATTTTTACGCATGCGAGGTCGCGGGCATCAGCTAGTAAAATATATATGGATATGTTCGTTTGGGCTCACGGCATTGCATAGGCCTATTATATTTAAAAAAAAGAGCTTCATTTAGTAATGGTTAATCAAGAATGTTTTATACAAAAAGGGTAAATACCTCACAAGTTTGGTGAAGCTTTACTAAACAAAATCACATCTTTTCGGAATTTCTCAGCTGTCAGCTGTTACAAATTTCGATCAGCTCATATATTCTCTCTCTATAAAAATACTCGAACTCAAATTTCTAAATTTGCAGTTTTTTTCAAATAAACGTCGTATTCGTTTTACAAACACATATGTACATAGTACGTACATTCCAAAAGCTGTAAATATAACTGTTCTTCTGATTTATAGTTTTTGGGGATTTAATTATTCTGCCACTCTGAGCTCAATCTCATCAGTCGGTAATTTAAACGTGCAGGAGAACAAAAAAACCACGAGTAGCACAGTAAAAGCGGTAGAAGATAACTTCGTACTTTTTTGGATCATTTTAGGATTGTTTTTGGGACTATTTTATTTCGGGATGATTTTCAAACATTTCCGGGACTATTTCAGAACTATTTCGGGATTGTTTTTGCGATCATTTTGGGACTTTTTCAGGATCACTTCGTGTTTGTTTTCGGGACCATGTTGGAATATATTTTTTGGGTAAGGTCTCGAAATGATGCCACAAAAGTACCGAAAAAAATTCCGAAATTGACCAAAAAGTCCTAAAATGGTTATGAAAACAATTTGGAGATGATCCCCGAAAAGTCAGGAAGTGTTTTCGAAAATAATCCTGAATTGATCCCAAAATCATAACAAAAAAGTGCCGTAATGATCCCAAAAAGTTCCGATACCAATCCCGACATAATAAGAAACTATCTCGAATAGAAACCAAAAATTCCCTAAAATGTTCCCAAAAAGGTCAAGAAAACCATCCAGAAATAGTTTAACAAATAATTCCAAAAGAGTCCGAAAATGTGCAAGTAGCTTTTAAAGTTTGTAACTAAAACCAAAATGTAAAAGTTTCGAAAACCTTAACCGGCTTTGCATATACCTAGTACATTAGGTAGCTCATCGGATCATTCAATTGAACGACATAGGTTAGCTCTGATGTATAATATAGCAATTGAGTGATCGAGCTTGTTATACACATGAACTTAGACTCTCTCTTTTTTTCTTCTTTCTTGGAGGGTGGGGCCGTATGCAAAAGTCCACGCAAGTGGGGAAAGTTTCTGATCGCCATTCACCTGGGAATGGCCAGAGCAATTGTTTTGCATGCGCTTCAAGCAGCTCACTAGTTCCGGGCGCTTGCGTCCAAATATCCTCTGGGTAACCACCGAACTATTTGTGGTGAGCTAAACGTGAGAAGGCGACAACCTGGTAAGGCCACTCCGACATAATCGGTTTAAGGGCTTGCTGGGGGGATTCAAACAACAGCGTCTGATCACCATGTGACGCGGCTGCAAGCAGGCGTGTGTCTTGGATAAAGCGGCTCACTATATAAACGTGTAATTGAATTCAACCTCCCGCGAAACGGGGTGGATTTGGGACCAACTACCTCAAACAACGTTCCAATGAAATTCGACAATGAAGCCTCGGATATACCTAACCTAAAAATCTACAGTTGAATTCTTGCAAAACTGAAAGTAATAGGGCAATATTTTATCAACACCGCAATTTTTTCCACTTTCGTAAAATCGTCTTTTGGCAAAGGAATTTTCTGTGCAACAAAAACTTATATCTAGCACCATGCCAAAATATGATTATGCAGATGTGTTGAGCGTGGTAAGAGCCATGAGTCTCATTAAGAACCTGCTGCTTATTTGAATTTGAAGGACAGCCAGTAAAGCATTGTAAGAGCCCTGCAAGGTCAATGGGAACGTAAATGCCAACAAAATGTGCGTTCAACTTTATTTACGTTCAAGTCAACACTCATGAGTGAAAGAGCCATAAAACAGCCGAATTTGCGTATGAAGAAAGCGACAAAATAGTAAGTCAAATAAAACCAAAAATAGCTTACAAGCATAAAAACTTCAGATAAGTACAAGTACGTACATAAAACAATGAGGAAAGAATAAGCATTAAGCTGAAAGTGAGTTTACCAACAGTAGAAGGAAAGTGAAGTGAAAGTAAACACGTTAAAATTTTAACTGAAGAAAAACTTTGGTAACAAATCTCTTACAGCCAGAAAAATTTATTGCGGCTTTATGTTAATTTGCCTGTACAGTGTACACATCCGTACGAGAAATGCCTGCCTTATCCTTGCAACACACATGCTTGTACATTAGACTGGGCAAAAAAAAGTAAAAAAAAAACAATTCAAATTATATTGATGTTATTTATATATTTCAGAATTTGGCAAAAAAAATTTTAAGTTAAGCAGACGGCAAAAATGGCTCGAGTCCGAGTAAGGCTTTTTGTTCTAAATTTGATGTTTACGGCACAAGGACTCGAACATCTTACCTCTACGAGTACTCATCTACTGTACCCAACAGCATTTAAATCATTTACGCCTATCACAATTGAAGTAAACATTTTTAGTTCATTCTGCACTAGTTTCAGACTGGTATATATATCTGTCCAAAATCTGACCATTTGCAACTCGTAGAACTTCGCCGTTCTTAAAACACCAGTTGCTTATATGGAAAAAAGACTGACTAGTTGATAGATACAAGTCTCGAAATAGTCCGTTAAATTTGGACGGCTTTTTTAACTAGTAATGAATATTTTAATTATTTTTCAAGGCAATTATTAATTGATTACAATTAGTAAATAAAAAAATAAAAAAATACAAAAAAAAAAACAACAAAAAATATCAAAAAAAAAGTTGTTTTGATTACTTATGATTATTTAAAAATTCTTTTTTTTGATTATTTTAGATTTTTTTCCGTATTGTTGATGTGTATATTTATGTGTTTCTACAGCAATATTAAGAAAATCAAAAATTATCAAAAATAATCAAAAGTAATTAAAAGTAATCAAAACAACCTTTATGACTTTTTTTATTACTCCTAAAAAATCATGATTTTTTTTGATTATCTTTTTAATTAATTAGAAAAGAATCATTCAAAATTTAAAGTAATGGTAATCAGTCACTAAATAGATTCCCAAGAAAATAAATTATCAAACCGGTAATCTTTACGATTAGTATTCATTATTTAACAGGTCTGTTTCGAAGTAGTTTGCAACTAGTTGGTTTGACTGGAGGGTACTTTCAAATACATTTGTTCAAACTGTTACACCAAAATGCATTTAAAAACCAATAGTCATTGTAAAATTTACATAGCATGAAGCAAAATCTTTGAGCAGCACTGATATGAGACACGAGCCAAAAAAACTTGTAATTTACGATATCAAAAACAGAGGTATATAAGGCTTTGTAGGAATCACAAATGACCCCGAAAAGCTTCCTAAAGCAGTTCAGTGTGTATTATATATGGCTAATATGACACGATTCAGGCACATATCTTTTTAAAACTCATACCAGACGGCGATTTCTAACTGCTAAATCATCCCGTAAGGCATATGAACGCTTAGATATAGCACTCATTTGCCACTCTTTTATGGATTTTAATGTTTGCTGCGCACACATGCTATACACTCACACACTGACAAATTTTAGTGCTTTCTCATTCAATCTTTGCTTTGCTAAGTGTTTCTTTTTGCCAACTTCATATGAAATGCATTAAAATTGAGCTTTTGTTTGATATCGTATATTGGTACTTATACATTTTGTAGTAGATATATATTGCAATCGTTTTATTTTGATTTATTTACTGCTTTATATAAAAATATTTCTTTGTATATCTTATTTTAAGAATCAATCATACGAGGAAGGACTTGTGATACACAGCAAATTCATTACTTGCTCGGCATTTGTGATTGTTTCTTAGTTTATTAGCCTCATATGAAATCAATAAGGCTTTATGTTAATATATAAAATATTAATTTATTTTGTATTGCTCATCAATTTCAAATTGCAAACTTGAGTTTTCGAAACATAAATAAGACTTTTTATATCAGAAGCACTTGAAAGCAAAATGAAATATGAAAAACGGGGTTTGTTCGAAATATCTAACTGCAACACATAAACGCCAACAGCCATCTACAAGCATATCGACACGTGACAAAAGGTAGTATGGACACAGCACTTGCTAAGCTGACCCATTGTCCGCCTGTCACGAAGTAGACTACATTAAGCCAGCTGAATTCCAAACGCCGAACGCTAGTCTACTTCCATTTCAATAGCAACCGATAGAGCAAAGATCTACGTGTGGCAATTTAGATAAATACCGCTATGGCCAGATATTCAAATAAATTTGTTCATCTAGAAGTTCGCTGCAACAGCGAGCAATTTTACCTATTCTCTAACCGTCTTCCACAGCATGTTGTTTGCCCTCAGGATTTTAATTGCCTTTCACTGTCTAAATGAATGTTGAGCTCCATAAGTCTTGAAGGTCTGTATAGCTTTCCATTCCTGGCTTCTTTACTTTAAGCGATCTTCTGACAGAAAGCTTTTCTTGTCCTCCCCATCTCTCCCACCCAGCTTGAATCTATCCGTATAGAGGTTCACCAGACCCACACATCCAAGATAAGTTTGCCATTTCACTTCTTCTATAAGTGTGTTGAATTTATAAACTGGGGGAGGGATTAGGGTATAGAAATTTGTCCCACTTTTTATAATTTACTAACACCTTCTGGAGCCCTTGTTGTTAACCCCTTGAATCGGCGCACAGTTTATTTTAGCTGCTTCTTACAACAGACATAAACACTGCGGTTAAATAATAGGTCTCTACGTCGCATCTTCAGTCTAGTTAGAAATCGGGCTGTGTCAGTATTCCGTGAAAGAGAACCACCTAAACCACGATATGTGCATTACACTGGGTCGATTTATTAACTGATATCGCGCCATCGATTTTTCGATAGGGTTTGGGCTCAGAAAAAAATTTTTTTTTGGGTTTTGGGACTTGTTTTGGTCGAAAAATCGACTTTTCCAAAACCCGAAAATAAATTTTTTTTTTTCAAAAAACTGTTATCGCATTCAATGCACCATTCTTGGAGAGAGTGCTCAGCATTAGAGTAGGTTATGACCAGAGCAGCCCCAACTGAGGTCTTCATATCTCTGTCCTTTCAAATTATCATACTCAACTAATTATTTAATGCTAGTTGGCTTTTAAGATCTGAGTGAGATGTGCGAATAAATTTAAACTCAATGCTTTTTAAGTTTAAACACATTTTAACGGTGCCTGTCAAAGGGATAAAGTCTGTCTTAGTTTTTGATGAAAGCAATTAATTTGTATTATTGTCACACTATCCCAGATGTTGTTGTTGAAGTAACAATGCTTAACTCTGGTTAGTCGTCACCTATCATTGCCAACAACATGTCCTCAAGGTAGCCGCAGGAACCTAGCGGTTTCAATAGGGTTGGACCAGAGTATCGTTGGTGTTGAATAGTCTGCTGATTCAAGCAGATGGTCCTATCGTACCGGACTGACACTGTTTTTACCCTATCAAGTGCTGTAATTTCGATGTAACTCTTTCTAACTCGGCCTTTAATTACCTCAACCCCCCGCTGTAAGTTTACAAATCACTAATAAGGACAATACTCGAAAATGTTCATGTTTTTTTAAATTACTGCTACTGAGCTTTTTATTTCTGCTGGTCGAATTATTTTGTAAGCGTCTTTTGGTTGAAGCCCTCTAGGATAGAGAAGATTTCTTTATAGAATAGATTTCCCTTCACCTTAGCGAAATCTAATGAGGCAGTCTTATTACAGCTTAATGTTTCAATATCTTAGCGGTTGTTCCTCCGGTTTGTTCTTCGTTATTTTTTTTGAGGGCTGTTTCTGTCTTTGTAAGAGTCTAACAGTAGCTTTTCTAAAAAGGAATCCCCGTTCGATTTGAAATGGGTTCATTTACAAAATTTTCTTCATTTTTAATGCAGCGTGTCATTTTCTAAAACAGCGAATGTTCTTTCGACTGTCGCAAGCAACCTAAAATACCATCAGCGGCCGCATGAATCAAAGGCGCCAGCTGCTTCGTATTTCCGCTGCATATTGCTCTCAATGAGCCCCGAAGCATGTAGCTATCGCGGCTGAAAAAGTTTCATAATCCAAGTAGAATTTATTATAAAACACATTTATTACCTGATATTTTCCACTTGCTTGAAAAATAAGCAACATTAAGAAGAAAACAAAAACTTCAGCGCCACAACTCGCTTTATATGTTTTCTTTGTGGAATACATGCACATCTTATAAGCGTACTTAAGATATACAACATTAAACCACAAAAGTTTATTAAGGAATTTATGGCATACCCCAATTGCAGACTAAAAGAGTTTTAAGACATTAACACAAGTTTTGTACTCCCAAAGGCAGTTAACAGACAGCGCTGTGCTTTACGCGTGTTTGTATGATGTGATCATAAAGGGAATTATTGTTGCGTTAATAACAGTTTAATTATATTAAAATCATAACAATAAAAAGAATAATTATGCGGAAACGAAAACGTAGGCAAGGGAAAATGAAGAACAAAAATAACAAAAGAAATTCGTGCGTTAATGAAATCCGTAGCAGCTGTGAAGTTTTATCATGAATATCATCAAGATACTACAAATTAAATTAAGAGACGTCAGAATATACCACATTTCAAGGCGTTACGCTAAATGATTAAAATGACAGTGGGAGTAGCCCAAAAAACCAAACACAAAGGTGCTTGCTATACGGTTGAATTTTAAAGAACTTTTCGATTTTAAAGTTTCATAAACTTTTTGGTACTAAATTCCGAACTTTTCAAATACCTAAACCATCTTGTAAAATATTAATAAGCTAAATTATTAAAAAGTCTATAAACTTAAAATGGGGCTTAAACTAAATTAAACAGTTTAAGTGTTCTGCCGATAATAGCTGAATAGTTTGAGTTTACTTCTGAAAGTTATTTGAAGTCATTGAAATTTTCTCTAAATACAAATTGGAAGTGAAATTTGAAGATTTGTTCGAGTATATCGACACATTTCATTAATGCAACGGAATGAAAAAATTGTAGCTGAGTATTGTAGTAGAACTTTAAGATAATCTCGGCACTTTTCCCGAATAAAGTCAAGTATCATTTCGGAATTGTTTTCCGGATCATTTCCTTTGGCAGTATAATTTCAGAATTATTTTCGGGACTTTTGTGGAATCATTCCCGGAGTCCATTTCAGAAGCATTTCGGAATTCTTTTCGAGAATTTTTGGGTAACATCTGGCAACGTTTACGTGATAATTTCGTGACCCTTTGGATAATATTGGGATTTCTTCAGATATCATTAGCAAATCGTTAGATATTCGTTTCGGGACCACTTCGGCGATTTTTCGAGATATTTTCAGAATAATTACTTGATGGTCCCTAAAAAGTTCAGAAATGATCTCAAAAAATATCCTGAAAAAGTCCCTAAAACAAATAGTAAAAATTTTTTTTATTGCTAAGGTATTTCTGGCTTGAAATTTACACCTGTTTCATCACGTTCATTTTCTTAACAACTCTACTTGTTTGAATTGCTAACAAAATCTTGGTTCGTTCATAGTCTTCATGTAATCAAAAAAGTTTGAAATTCAAGCTCGAATTTTTTACCGTGTATGCAAAAATTTAATAATTTTTCGTTTATCGACTATATGCTGGCGCTGTCATTACTTTCTTTGCGCATGTGGATGTTTTTTCTTTTCACACTCATATTGTTCTGAGGCAAAAATATAAGTTAAAACGCTGTCAGATGTAACCAAATGATCAAATACATTAGCTACCACGTGAACGTTGAGTCACATTTGCGTCGTTCAACGTGTCACCGTAAATGTTGAGAGCAGATTTGCGTTTGCCTATATTTAGAATAATAACCGGTAGCACAAAATTACTGCCCAAATTTAGTCTTATGAGAAGCGAGTGATCTGGGTCCGCGGACTGGAAGGAACGGAATTTTACTTGAACAGTAAGTTGCTCACAATATCGCATAAATTAGTACATAGTTAAACATTTCAGCCTACATTTAATAAAACTTTGGATTACCTATATTGACTAAAGCGAATTTGGCTACCCTAGATTATCTTACTTTAGTTCAGTTTATGAAGAAACTAGTGTGATTAAATAAGAATGTGGAACAAATTCGGATTAGCAGAAGTTAGGTCGATTCTGAGAGTGAGGGGTGAAAATAGAGGCTAAATTAAAAGACCCGTATCGCGGCGTTTGTTTATGTTAGTTCGAATATTTTTAAATCGACCTTCGAACTTTGCAGTCAAATGCCGATTTTCAGCATATTGTTTGTATGATTTTTTGGCTATAACTCGTCGACTAATTGATATTTTTTCAATCTGTTAAAGCCAAATTATTGCTAGAGATCTGTGCAACAATTAAAATTAAAAAAAAATTGGTGATTGTTGTCGGAGCAGTGCTCGAATTTTTTTATTTTTTTATGTTTGTTTGTTAATTGATATTAGAGGAAAAATTACAACGTTATGCACAGCGATGGTATGGGATGACATGTTTCGAAGTGCCCAACTTCTCATCAGACGATTTCTCGGACACTGGGATTCGAACCCAAGTGTTGAATTGATTTATAAAATTTTTGTAGTGGTTATGAAGCAAAATGTTGGACATTTTTTTTCATGTATTTTGAACATATTTTCCACAAAACTAAGTCTTTTTTCTTTCTGTTTGATCTATAATATGCTTCTCAATTTTTTCAGTGTTGGTTTTGAATGAACATTGAAAAAGAAATTATAAAAATACGAAAAAAAATTTTATTTTGAAATGTTAGCTATGAAAAGTTTTAAATAAAAAAATGAAATAAAGAAAATTAATGATTCAGCCAGTTGCCGTTTAGCAGACGGCTGTGGCTCAAGACCTTTCAACAATTGAAAGGCTTGCAAAATTCATTCAAATGGGTTAAGTTGATGTCCAGAAAAAAGCAGCTATGCGAAGAGATTAAAATAGTAGGGTTTCTTGCAACAAAAAAAAGGCAAAAAGATTTTACGTGTTATCTAAACAACAGTTTAACTTCTTGGCTTACTAAAACCTAATTTTAAGAATTTTAAAGAATTTTTAATCAGCAAGTTTTTTAATTAAAATTTCTAACCCTGAAAATGCGTTGTTGTCTTTTCGGTAACTATGCTTACTACCTACTATAAAATGATATTTTGTGGGTCGTAAGAGAGTTATATTGTAGAAAAATATTCGTCAAAATGTGTCACTAGGTATGAAGTTAAACCCGAACTATTTTTAAACAGAATATCTTGGCACGAATTTGTAATTGTGCAACAGATATATACTCTCGAAAAAAGGACGTCCATGCTGCTGAAAAAAGGCTGGGCAGACAGTTTTTACTGCAGTGTGGTAAGATTTTATCGGCCAGGGGTGTTTGGCAAGTCCTCAGTAGATATATAAGATTCCGACTTAATGTTTCGGCGTAAAAAACATGGTGCAACTTGAGTTTTTCATAGGACTAGATAAAAGTGCCTTGGCCATATAGAGCGCTCATCCTTTTATTATACCTTTCATGAACATGAAATGGTATTGTAACTTTGGTCCGATATTTGTAAGTATGAGAAGAAGAAGAGATAGACCTACCAATAAGTATACCGAAATAATCAGGGCGATAAGCTGAGTCGATATAGCCATGCCCGTCTGTCTGTTTGTACGCAAACTAGTCCCTCAGTTTTTGAGATATCTTGATGAAATTTGGTATGGAGCCACCATTCTGTAAAGCATTAATCAGTTGTCGGAATCAGCAAGTTCGGAGCGATACAACGCATAGCTTCCATACAACGATTGCTCCAATAAACGGGTTTGGCCTATAACTATTGAACTTAAAAAGCTAGGAATGTGAAGTTTTCCCGTTTTAGTACATATTCTATATGTAATGTGTATAGTGAAAATCACCCAGAACATATAGCTCCCATATAATCGATTGTTCCGATAAATGGGGTTTGGGCTATGTATCTTTAAGTTAACAGTATCGCAGAGCTTGTACTAATTGTGAGAAAGGATCGGACTCCTCTAACCGTGATGCGTATTCATGAACGGTATAAAGTCTTCGGCACAGTCGAAGACAGCCCTTTCCTTACTTGTTAAATTATGTATTTGTAACGCTTCCAAAAAATTTTAAGCATATTGTAGCTCTCTACCGACCTCTAAAATTAAATCTGGTTGGAAATCAAAAAGAATAACCACACAAACCTCTCCTGGGTAAGCTGAACTTAAATTTCTCTCCAAAGTTATTTTGAAAAAAATTTAAGGCAAAAAATTGCTAAATTTCTTTGAGAATGGATCTTCTGGAATTGAAATTTTTACAATAAAACTCTCGATTTTGTGCATTATTTGAAACATATTTGAATTGAAATTTCTCACTGCGCAATTCCGTTATACGACACCACGCCTACGACGACTTTGTAATACGGCGTTTAACGGCAGTCAACTTCATACGGAAAAAAAGTTATTATAATGAATTGTATTCATTAAAATGTTTTAATGCGTAGAATAAATAAATACTTCGTGTTTGGGCTAACCAGACTCAAGAGAGTACATAAATAATGTTTCTAATTCTTTAATAATATTTTTGGTTTCCTAAATATAGCTGTAGATTAACGACCGGCGATAAAAGACAAAGAACAAACCGTTGGCGTAAAAATGGTCTACCTATATATAAGAAACTAGCAAGTGGGACTACGAATACAAAAGAATCGACATCAGGCTTTTAATATTGCCTACAAGGTTCTATCAAGCGCATTGTTACACCTTAAACCCCTCCGCTAAATGTGGCTAACTCTTAAATATACGTTTCTTATGCTTCGCTTAACATTTTTTTCCACGTATTAGAGTTTTTAATTTGATAAAGAAAAACTTTTGTGCGCAGCAACCGCAGTACGTGTTACATTTAATAAGTATTAATTAATTCCGGTTCGTTTTGCAACAAAAAAATTAAGTTTATTAATTCATATAGTAAAAAATACATAATAAAATAATTCGACGCTTTTTATTTAAGTTCATATGTTTGTTAATTTCATGTAAGTAATTCACAGCTGATTTGGTTTTGGTCATAAATAATGTGGCATTATTTTCTACGCAATTTTCTAAAGGTGCTTTGACTTCTCAGCCTTTTTTAGATTTCAATAAAATTCAATTTTTTGTAAGTTTTACGAGCTTAAGACCAGTTGATGATAATTCTTAGTCAATTATTATTATTTTTGATTAAAGGAAAAAGACAACAAACATATACAGGTTATAATTATAGTACTATTTCGAAAACAGCCGCGATTTCTCGTCAGACTAATTCGAATAGTTTTTGCTATTTCAGAAGATCTTGCGGCGAATCGAACCCACGCACTTCTGATTTTGCAAGCGCAGCTGCCTAACCTATAGGCTATGCTACTTGTAGTTTGTACTCTGCTTAAATCAGTGTTTCCTTTAGTTGTTGTTGTTGTTATCCGCCAACAGTGTACACAATTTTTAAGGCATATCTAAATCATGTATGTTGTACTTTTTGTTTTGTACATTCTTTTCTATTTTTAGAAGATAGTTATTGTACATAACCGCGTGCTCCGGTATAAATTTATTTTGTTGTTGGTTTTACGGTCTGTTCATTTCACATATTTTTGTAAGTTTTACGAGCTAATTCTTAGTCAATTATTATTATTTTTGATTAAAGGTAAATGTAGTGAAATAGTATAGCCAAAAAAAAAAAATTGACTAAGAATTATTATCAACTGGTCTTAAACTAGTAAATCTTAAAAAAAAAATATGTAAAATGAACAAACCGTAAAACCAGTACGAATAGAATTTAATATATTCTTAAAAATTGGTTGGATGCACTGCAACGATATACTTCTAGTTATATAAGACTCAACGCTCGATATGACCAAGTGACTTTCATCTATGATAACCACAAATTGCATCAAGAGGATTTATGCCGATACATTAAGTCGGTCCTTTATATGTCGCTTGAATACCTGTCATACATACTTGTCTAGTAAACCCTTATCAGTTCAGAACTGCCATCAGTCTTACAACTATAGCTGTTTTAACAGAGCTATCACATATTTCTCCATTGTCTCTCATATTACTATCATATATATTATTTCTGTAAGGTCTTTTTGTGTTAGTTCCTAATTTTCTGCTCTCATTTGGAACCAATATTAATAAATAAGGTATCGTTTTAAGGGTGGGGGTTAGCTCTACATGCAAAACCATGTTTTAAATAGCGGAGTGCTTTTGTTTAAGCGTATTTTATAAAAATGAATTCTTTAAAATAAACGATTGTGGATGCACAAAAAAATCTATTTGTACACTATTGTGACTGTGACATTCACATGCCTCGCGACATCTACATTTTAATACTAAGACTGAACAGTGCTAGAATAATTAAAGGCATTGAGAATATCACAGCGCTCAACCCACTGCGAGCGCGTCATCTACACTTGAACATCGCTAAACTAAGTGAATAAGACTGCGTTCACATTGGGTCATAAACTCGAGTTAAAGGGACATTTTTTGAGTTAATTCATATTGATGTTGTCAATCAACTCAAGTTTATGGCTCAATGTGAATGTAATATAAGTGGTGGAATTTTAAATAGCTGTTTGCGCATATTTGTATAATTTTTTGTCGTCTCACAACAAGTGTAGCTGAAAATCTTTTTTTATAATTTGAGAAAAAGGTTTGAAAAATCCTGGACCTGGAATAATAAAAGGTTTCAAACCATTTTTGTTTTTTTTTTTTGCGGAAGGCGCGCACGGGTCCACCTGGTAGGTTATATTAGGGAAGAAAATTTTTTAAACATATATTGAATATCATCTTTCAAAGTAGCGAAAAAACAATAATTTAAAATTTGCAGTTTAACTAATCGGTTGATCAGCCAACCGTGTAATTCAATTCTGACTGCAGCCGATGTCGATTAATCGATTAATAGTCTTTTTTTCATCAGATCATTATAAACGGTATTTAATTCAGAAAGCCGGTGGAATGCACAATTTGGGATATCGATATTATTGATCTGTGTACAATGAGATCTATTTATTTACATTGTAAAACAACCAACTCGCAGGGAAACCTCACTTGAAGTTTTCTCCACGACCTTATCATCCTTAAGACGAATAGTGGGTAAAACTACAATCTGGATACGGAAGAATAAGAGGAATATTCAGCACACTACCTAATAGAATGCAATAGCATAAGACTCCACCACATATGCAACACTTTGTCACTTTTTCGTTCTAGATATTCCCAAACCAAGCTAACTCTGGTTCCACCCATTTTCAGTTATTTCAATTCTTTCATATATTTAAAATCTCTCATAAAAACTTCAGAGAGAAATTAGTAAATTTCTTAGCAACGTTTCAACGACTATTCGAAGACCATTAACGGACTAGCAAGCTTGATTACTTTTTATAACCGAATAGTTGGTTAAACAACAACTAGTCAATTAATTGAATAATTCGACAAGCCCTAGTATGAACGTACATGTATGTATATATAGGTGTAATTAAATTACTAATTAGCATTTTTTATTAGATGAACTATGTATGTAACTCACCAAGTTGCACTTAATATTCATTTATATAGCCAAGCATAAGCAACCAATATGAATAATGAAATTAATAAATCAGAAAAAAGGGTTGTCCAAATAAATAAAACGACTTCCATAAAATTTTCTTTTTTTTTTTAACACACTAACTTAAGGGAGTAAAAAAATATGCAAATATGCAAAATATACCAATTGAAAATTGCTATAAAGGAAGAATTTTTTTTTGGAAATAATTTTTATATTTCACTGCCTTATACCGTCGCGTTTCAACTCCTGTTTCTAAAAAAATATGAAAACTAAATAAAATAAAAATATAGTTGTGTATTTATTAGCGAACTTAGATATTGTTGAAAAGCATATTATGAGTAAGAAATTTTGAAACAGATAACTGTTGACAACAAATACGTAAATTCTATTTTATAAAAAATTTTTTTTCCTGATTTGTAGGCAATTAAAAATTTTGAGTTTTTGTTAATTCACATAATAATTTCCAAGCTTTTCAAACAATTTTTTTTATTATTTTAATATTTAAATGTATCTATTTTTAAAAATTTTCTAATCGTTGGTTACACTGCAAAACCGCATAGGTGACATTTGTGTCTAAACTTTCATGCGCCCCTTTGATTAGGATCTATTCAATTAAAAGAATCGATCTTGATGGGAAGTTTTTCATTAAAGTCATTATTCATCTTTGAATTAAGCAATTTGTAGTTGAAAAAGAGCCAAACTGAGAATTCACTTTCGCGGTTTTGCAGTGTCAGCTACGAAATACCATGCAAAAAGAAAACTATTGTGTATCACATTTTTGCACTCGAAAGAGACATTATACCAGTATTAAATATCGAAATTATTCAAAGCCATTGAACACCCAAGTTGTCCAATTTGTGTTCAAAATGTATATGGTTAGGCAGCTCAATCTGTTGAAAACGCAACTTGACCTATACCCACCCATATGCATTTATGCGAAATTTCAACTTAATATATATAGATTACAGACTGGCGAATGCCAAAATACTGTAAATGGTTCAGAAATTAATATAGGTCCATTTTTCTCGTAAGCAATTATGAAGCGTCTTATGAATATATTAAAAAAAGCGAAGTTTTTTTTTAATTTTCTTGCTTAGAAAGCACGAATAGAAACTGGCCATTAGCTTTTAGAGGCCTATAATCGCTGGTTCATATATTTTAAGACTTATCTCATTTACCCAATACTAAACAAGTTTTTTTGATGTTTTGTTATAATTATTGGCTTACGAGCTATTTTTAACTGAAAGTAGCAACAAAATAAACAAACAAAAAAATGTAAGCGTTTACAATATTTTTTGTTAACTTGAAAACGACAAATTCACATTTAATTGTCAAAGCAAGTTTACAATTTCTAACAGAAATTTAATTTTGTTATTTTATTCACAAGTGGCTAAGTGCTTACGAAAAAAACGGCTATTTTAAGGTGAATTTTACGGCAAAATTTGAGATAGAAGGTATAACTTAAGCATGATACAGAATAAGTAGCCAAGCTATTGGTGAATACACTGTGACATACTCTACTATATCGCTAGACATTCCAGTTCCGAGAACTGCTTTGTAAGTTATACTAGGCTAAAAGCTTTTGCTTGAAAGCAACTCAGTTTGACATCCGTTATAATATATTGACTTGATACATCGTCTTATAGTGTGGGTAGTTTTTTAAGTTTCACATATTGGCTTTTGCAAGTCTAAAAGCTTCGTCTAGCTGTAAAAACATTTAAAAACGTGTCAATTGAAAGTTAGGCAGACTGCCACTCTAAACTTTACACTTTCCAAATTCTTAATTGATTACTTCTCTTGACCAGCGCTTTGTTACGAGCCTAAGCACTGTGCGATTATAATGTTAGATTGTCTGTATCACCCATATGATCTATTAAAAATTCATTGTATGAGCAATACCAAATACTTGGCAGCGTCTTTGACTAACCTCGTTCCTTTGGTTCTTATATTTGTAACTATTTTACAAACACCTTAGGCTGAAACCCATACTCCTCAGCAAAGCGCCAATGCATGTAGTTATAGAGCCCTGAACTCAATATAAGGCTCTGCCTCTGAAGAAGGCCTGCCTACTCTAAAGACGGCCATCGCCTTACCCGAATGAAGGCATTCACAAAAGCTAGAAAGCTCGCTAATGCACATACCTTATAAATAAAGAAAAGCGAAAATGCAAGTATACAAGTAGATTACTAGATAAAAGTCCACATGTCAAGCAAAGAATATGAAAAATAAAACGTTGAAGATATCTTGAAGAAAAGTGTTAGTAAAAATAGAAATAAAAATAAAACGCCTTAAAACAGTCAAGTGTCAGGCCACTTCAAATCTGTTCAAGTATTCGCATGACTTTGGTTAACCAAACACCCTCCGCCCTTCGTATGCCCGCTAACTTTCACGCTTACTCATTCATAAATAGAGGCAAATTAAAATGTGAAGGTTTTCTCTTGAGCTAACCTTGTGTAAATTGCTATACGAGCTATTGACTTTATACAGAGCTTTGGCGTGTCGTCGTACACACTTAAGAACGTTATAATTTAGAATCAGAAATAGTGAAGCAACACATTTTTTTTTTCGAATTTTAAACTAGTGGGATATTAAATGTTTGAATAGCAGCTCACACATATCTAACTAATATATGACATTACTCAAGAAGGAATACATGGACTCTTAAAGTTTGATTTCTTCGTGTTTTTGACCTTCTTGGATGCATTTGCAGGTTAATAAAATAAAGTTCAAAGCTACTTCGTACTTCGTTACGGTGCATAAAAATAAATTAACCTTACTATCTTGTGCCTTAATATTATCTTATTTATTATGACTGATTAGTGGTTGTGCGTTCGCTTCACATTTGGAACCAATATTTATATATATATATAGGCAGTAAAAAGAAACAATCTAATAAACAACCATCAAGAGCACAGTCGAAGTGTCAAAAACGGGCATAAAAAAAAAAAACAAAAATCCATTATAAGCAATGCTAAATGAAGGCAGATTGCGGTGCTTGCGCAAAGTTATGGTAGAATTGAGAGGACTACTAGTTTAGCTGACAAAACCCAATCATACTGATAGCTTAATGATTGGAACTGCTTGATAAAGATTTCTTTGATGAAGAAATCTAGCAGCTTCCGAAATGGATCTATCAGAAAAGCTGTGATAGATTTTTTTAATTTTCTTTACCCGTTCTGAGAAAAACTTCTAATAATTAATTTAAAAAAAGAAATAATAATGATATATTATTAAAAAAATACAAAAAAAAAAATAATATCTTTTATAAAAAAAAAAATTGTTCTTGGCCTTGAGCTAATTTGTAGTCAGGAGTACTTTAATGTATAACAATAATAGTAATTTGGTTAGATATACTTTCGAGAAATCCCTCAATTTGGCTTAGCCTACAGGTTTTATGACTACACCGAAGGGTAAATGAATTTTTTCTGAAAAACTTTCTTGTGGCAGCGAAATTTAGTCGGAGAGTTCTTTTCTGCCATAGGCCAGTACAAAGCCATTGTACCACGGCGGACACTTCGTTGATATTATTTTAGTGAATAATGACTTTTTTACTCCAATCATAATGTACATGTAAAAAAATTGTCTATATAAGCTTAGTTGACATTTCTATAATTTATATAAATACAATTCCATGTTATGTGGTGCAGACTTAGTTACCCTGTCGTATACATTTTATTCGTAAAAAGCGTAAAACGTTGTCTAACAAAATGTTAACAAAAGAGCTTGTTATACT
The DNA here is from genome assembly GCA_949987695.1 of Merzomyia westermanni. NCBI lineage: Eukaryota > Metazoa > Arthropoda > Insecta > Diptera > Tephritidae > Merzomyia > Merzomyia westermanni. The sequence continues at coordinate 90,078,296 of OX465293.1, forward strand.
ATGGAAACATGCGCAAAAACAAAGAAGTGTTCTATCAAACGACGCTGTCTCTCAACAAGAAACTCTTTTTGAAATAAAGTACTATTAAAGCAGCTCCTTCCTGCAAATGAAAAAACTGGCTGCTGATTTTTTCCGAGCAGCTTTGGCGGTAAATCTCGGTGAGTTCTTCTCATAGGAACCTATGACATAAGAAACCCTTTCAACTTCCACGTTAACCAAAAAAGCAGAAGCTATCTAAGAGATTGAAGCCTGATATAAAAAACCCCTGGAATGTTTACGGAGCAGCAACGTCGCATGCGAAGAAACACATCGTTCAGTTCTTGACATTGGCGACAATCGAAAATACCACAGCATCGCGAAACGGTCTGCACTTAGTCCTTCCATCAGAATTGTAGCCCCCCTCTTCCTCTGCTTTGTCGTGGTAAATGCCGCAAAAAAAACGACGAAATACAGAAAACTGCAGCTATTGAAAAGACAAGACATTACGCATATGCTTGACGAATACTGTTGGTCTATTTGTCGCGATACTGACACAAATGCTAACAAACGCAAAAATAAAAGGCCTAAGTTTCTTTAAAAGCATTCAAATTTTTAATGTAACAATTTTTAATTTTAATATAATAAAATTAATAAAACAATTCGGGTTTTTAATGAGCTGAAACCGTTACAAAAAAACCGATAGCCATTTAAAAAATAAATTCAGGAAAATCTGAGAATTGATAAAAATCTATTTTTTTTTTAAATTTGACATGATACAGATATTTCCACGAGTCTGCCTGCAAAAATTCAGCTCCATTGCATCACGGAAAAAGGGTTAGAAATCGATCCAAAAACATTCACAGGCCGACAGACGGTCACTACGAGCTTTATACTTTATTCATAAAAAAAAAAAATTCTGACGTGTACATGAAAATCGCCGATACACGTGTATTTTGTGTATTTGTGTATTTTTTCTCCCCTTTCCGAAAAAGTATATTTGCTTCGTCGGACAGAACTAAAGCTCGTTTTTGTAACGTAGTGTTTTTATCAGCTTGTCAAACTTTCAAAATGAGCAGAATAGACAGACCATAAAAACAATAACAATATATAGGTTACATGTTATGAGCCTTACCCTATAAATAAGCGGATAATCAAATTATGGATATTTATTCATAACAAAGTGGAAAGAAAAATTTGCTGACCCAAGCTGAACTCAATGATTTTGCCCAGAGATATTTATTTAAGGTGAAAATGGTTGGACATGTAAGACAAAAGCCTTTGGGAGCACATCAACTTAAATTTGGTAACATAACTGTGTACTTAGTTATACTAAAGTTAAATAGATTTATTACTAAGGGGAAGGAATACATATAAATATAAATGAGATATAAGACAATAAGGTAATCAAACTAAATGAGAAAATAAGTATAAAAGGAAAGTGCAGATAGAAGTTGAAGTTGAGATAGAAGATGATATATTACTGTCGTATTCACTACAATGATTTAAAGTAGGTTAGTATAGTCTCCTTGTAGTTAGTGTTATTGAGCACATATTTAATACACTAGGAGATATGTATTTGATGAAATACTTGCTTCTCGCGTATCAAATATATATAAGTGCACTTAAATTTGAAGAATTTTCAATTTCGACCAGAAAAATAAAATCTTGACCAGTTTCCTTTAACGTTTTTCTTCGTGCAATTTTTTCTGCTTCCGATAAAGCCCAGAGTTTGCAATAGAATGATTCACTGACTCATTCCATGCGTACCAATTAGTAGAAGTAGTAAATGCCTTTTTGTTTTTTGAGTTCACTGGTAATTCGTATTTATTATTGACTGCCTTTATTTAGATATCTACAATGTATGCATGTTAGCAGTGCCATTTGTTGTGAACATTAAATAATTGGCCTAAGGTTTGTTGTGCCACGCAGTACTTGTTGCGGAGCTACTTGTCTACTTAACAAATGACACTTGTACAATTCCATGTAACCATGTACTCCAACAGTACAAACATATCTACATTACATATTTCTAATTTCGTGTTGACAGGTAAACAACTGAGTACAAATTGAAATTATGATAAAAGATCAATAACACGATTTGTAAATAGTAAATGGAACAACATGGATATAGAAACTTATTTAGCATATTGCCATTTTATATATGTTTGTACTAGTGACGATAGTACCTAACATCAGAAAATCCTTTCATTTCTTTGTTTTTCGGTACTTTTTGAATTTACGGGATTAGAAAAACATATTTTACTCAAATCTTAATGCATGTGATTTGCATGTTTTGTAAGTTCGACTCGGCTTCTCAGTTGATAATAGTATTTATTCATTTCTTTCTTTTATTATACCTTTCATGAACATGAAATGGTATTATAACTTTGGTCCGATGTTTGTAAGTATCAGCAAAATAAGAGATAGACCAACCAATAAGTATACCGAAATGATCAGCGCGACGAGCTGAGTCGATTTAGCCATGTACGTCTGTCTGTTTGTACGCAAACTAGTCCCTCAGTTTTTGAGATATATTGATGAAATTTGGTATGGAGCCGCCATTTTGCATAAGATTAATTATTCATCGGAATCAGCAAGAACGGAGTAATACAACGCATAGCTCCCATACAATCGATAGTTTCGATAAATGGGTTTTGGGCTATACATTTTGCAATTAAAAAGCTAGGAATGTAAAACTTTGCGCGTTTGGTACTTATTATACATGTAATGTGTGCAGTGAAAATCAGCCAGATCGGACCTACATAACATATAGCTCCCATACAATCGATTGTTCCGATAAATGGGGTTTGGGCTATGTATCTTTAAGTGATCAGTTTTGCAGAGGTTTTAATAATTGTGAGTAAGAATCGGACACTTAAAACCGTGTTGCGAATTCGTGAAAGGTATAAAGTCTTCGGCACAGTCAAAGATAGCCCTTTCCTTACTTGTTTTAATTAAAAAATTGTTTTATTTATCAAACTTATCTTAAAATATTTGTTGATCTGTGATATTTGGGAATATTGCGACGAATTCGATGATTTGTTGATTATTAATCCTGGGTTCGATCACTATAAAGTTAAATAAACACACGCATAGATACTGTAACTAATAGCTAGTTTTATGTACTGGTAATACACGCAATACACATTGAAGAATTTGGTAACTTCACAGTAGTTCACTGAACAACACTTGAAAATAAACTGATCCCTGCCATGCTTGGTCACTGGATTATATGGTCCAACAGGTTGCTAACCTACGTACCCAGAAGTTTCTTTTTTGTTCTCTCTTAGTGGTCTCGAAGGGTTGATGTTATTTATTGGAATCTCCTCTTTGCATCGTATTAGCAAACACTCGCGCCATCTCTCTTCCTCTTCCTTGGTACACGCTTGCATACATAAGAGTAGACATCATTATCTCTCTTGTGTTTAACTAGTGGTGGGAGTGTTATTGAGTTAGGGATGGTACACGCTTGAGAATATTCGCCACAATATTATAGTTTTCTTTTCTGATGATATTACCTAAAGTAAAGAGTGCATTCTTAGCAAACTAAGAATAAGCTGTGAGTCTACCGTATCGACGTTCTATTCAATATTTGATTTTGATTTTATATAATAATAATGTTATATAATAATATCAAACCAATAGTTCACACGGATATTTAACTTTACAAAAGCGCCGTCGTCTAAAGTGAATTTTATATTTGTTGTCCTGAAAAGCAAAAATATTTTTCAAAAATATAACCACACTTTCCAACTTGATAGTTGGAAAAATTTCATTTTAAAAAATTCAAAACTTTTGGAAAATTGATTCTTCAGATATATAAAAAAACCTTAAAAATCCAATTATTTATTTAATGTTGAAAGGTTCAATAGCTCTCAAACAATATTTTTAAACTAAACTGATGAATAAAAGCGAATTTAGAAATTGGGTTACTAATCGCGTAGTCCGAATTTCGAACTTTGGCTACTACTCCAAAATTCGAAAAAACTGTCATCTCTAGTCTGTACGTAATAGATATATATAGGTCTCAGTAAACATTTGCAAAACAAATTTAGCTGAACGTGCGTGACTATTTAACTATTTGCCTGACACACAACATGCTATGTATACTTTTTTTTGCTGTTCATTTTCGTTTTCATGTCATACACTTGACAACTTGCTTGCATTAAAGTCACTCATACGACCTGTGTGACATTAGTAAGCGGCTTGCAATTTTTATGGTTATAAGAAAAAAAGAAGAAAGAAATAACATTTTTTGTTTCTTAATCAGCTTAACTAGAAAATGAAGAATTTCGCTAAATGGTCTGAAAGGAACGAAAATTTAAATGAAAGCAACCTCATCTAGCGTTAGTGAAACAGAGCTGCGAACACGGTTGTGATTTTAAGGTGTTGCAATAATTTAAGGGAAACAGGAAAGTTCCACTGACGTCGTGGTTACTTAGCAGCGATGAAGTAGTGTGGTAACTGTGATTTTCAGTTAACTTTATACACAAACCTTTCTTTTTAACTTGTTGCTGATTTTAAAATGCAACCTATTATGTTATTATATATTTTTTTTATATACTAAATGGATCCTTGTCCTTACTAACCTAAAACAAAGTTTTGTTTCTTTGCGATAGCCTGTGCTGAAAACTGAAACAAATTAAAATTAACTATCAACCATAATGACAATTATTATTTTGAAATAAATAAACAACTAAAATTTTGGTTTTTTATAAAAACATGTTTTTAGTACACAAAAAAAAAACCGCAACTTCAAAGCAATTTTTACTTAACAATAATGTTGACAAGTAAACATATTCTACTTTATAGTTATAGTTACACTACAGTTTGTTTTACTTCAAGTTCGTGGCAAAGTTTTCGATACCATATCCTGTTTGAAGTATCCGCTGCTTCCTGATAGTTCCGTCAGCCAGTGTTGCCAACGCAGTGGTACTACGACTATATTTAATGGTTTCTACAACAGTGGCAAAAATTAATTTTTACTTGTTAGTGGATTTTGTATGGATTTCAGCTGATTTCCATTTGTTTACTAATACTGCTTGCTGCAAAGATTATGAAATAAAAAATGTAGGTGGCTTTTACTGGAATTAGAGAGTTGGCAACACTGATTTGAACAGCTGTTTCTTTGTTTCTTTTACTGTAAGAGAAAATCACTTATTCTTCGTGCTCTGGTGAATTTAAGAGGCGGGGCTTACTTTGCAGTAGCTATTGATCATAACGTCAATAACTTTAAAGGGATAATGGAGAATTCAAAAACGTCATGAAAACTATAATAGCTACTTTAAAGTAACTGCAACTTTAAAGTTGCATTTAAGTAACATGAGTTAGTACCTGTAGTATTTTTCACTTTCAAAGTTTTTTGATTAAAGTCATACATTTTTTTGCTGCTTCGTAATTACACGCTAAAGGTACTCACCTCCATTACTATCACTTGATAAAATAAAATTAAATGGTACAAATTATAATTTCGGTATTTTAATTTGAAAAAGTTTAATTTTTGAAGTTATTATTTGAAAAATGTGTACATACTTATACCTTGCTTTCAATTTTTCCTCTAATCAAAAATAATAATTATAAACCAAGAATTATTATCAACTGCTCTTGAGCTCGTTAAACTTACAAAAAATATACCTTTTAATATTTAAGACTCGTTTCGACTTCTGCAAGGATAACGGTAACGATTTCAGTTTCGGTTGCAATCCTTGATATTATTACATTTATATTTATGCATTTCAATGCGTGTTTATAAATAACTTGAACTGAAAGGTATGACAGGCTCTGAAATTGGTTGCGACTACGACTACTCAAATAAGAATTGCATTCCTGCACATCACAATAACATTTGAGAGATTTTTTCATATTTTTTGTTGTGGACCGGAGTGAATACAAAATAGCATGGCATGTAAAAGCATGTGTGAGTGAAATCATATGAAATGAAAATACGTGCCATAAAAGTTCAAGACGTGTATGAAATTTTAATTTATAATACAAGGCTTTTGAAAAAACCATAGCCAGTTTTTATTGGTTGCAAAAGGAGTGGTAGTGTGGGCATGTATGACTAGAGCAAAATTCAAGTGAAATTCGTATCGATACAATTTTATGTGTTACCTTCAATAAGTAACACAAAATGGTCCCAGTTTGTACTTGTTGGTCTAGGCAAAAAAGGAGGTCGTTAATATCAGATTTCTTGTTTATGTGTATTACTAATTTTAAGTTACATTGAAATTTTGTATCTAAGAGCATAGTTCAAAATATAATGAGTGCACAAATTAAATAAACAAAATTCAGATGGGTGATGTACTTGTTGCATGAAAATCGAAGTTGCTATAAAATCTAGAAAATCCCTAATAAAAAACATCTTTGCTATGAGTGAAAATTTGTGAAGTCGTCCACTTTTTTCGAAGTTCGACTTTCTTTCTGAAAATTGTTTGTTGAGTTACCAAAAATAAAAATATATTTGGGCCAGTTTTTCGAAATTCGAGTTACTTTGAAAGTTATAGCTATAAACCTATTTTCGAAGCTCCCTAGTTTTTGCAAATTTCTTACGATGGACCCGTCCGCTTTTAGTCATTTTTGAAATATATATACAAGATGTTATCTTCTACCAAACTGCATTTAAGGGTTCAGAAGCAAAAGGATCTAAGTGAGTTTGTTTTACAATTTGATTTGTAGCCACATTTGTTTAATTAAATATAGTGTTTTTTTTTATTGGCAAAGTCTTGCAAATAATTTTTGAAATTTTATTGGCATATATTGGCCGGCCATTAAACGCACTAGCCAGAATTTCAATAGAATTTATAGTAATAAATCAACTTTAAACTTAGGACCTTTTGCTTCTAATCCCTTAATTTTTTTTTGATATATTTTTTTTTTGCAAAAATTATTCGCATATTTTTAAATATTTTTGACTTCTTCATTGCTGTCAAATCGCATTTTAGGACAATGTTGTCGGGCATTCAATTAAAAACTATTACCAGAAAAAAATTGGGGCCCGACAATGGGATGGGCGTTAGTTACCTATTTAATGTTTGTAGGTAACTCTCTTAGAAAGAAAAGAAGAAGGTGGCTCACTTTACAAATTTTCACCCTACTAGAGTTTGCTCAGTGGTTGAAATTCAACCAATAAACTTTATTTTATTTTATTTTTTTGCTGTAGGTATGTTTTATCCGCCCTTTTTTCTTTCTTTCTACAGGGTGGCTAATGAAAGCCGCTACCAAAAAAAAATTAAATAACCTTTTTTCTATTTAATGAATCTGGTTAATTTTTTTTTTATTTTGCAGATTGACTTTTACGTTTAACAAAAATGGATAACTGGGACACTGAAACAAGAATTTGGATTGTCCGCCGCTATCACGCACTGGAGTCCGTAGTTTCGGTTCAAAGAGAGTATAGGCGCACGTTTGGCGGCAATCCTCCGAGCAGATGGACCATAATAAGACTTGTAAACAATTTTGCCGAGCATGGGACAGTCAACAGAAGACCTTACCATCGAAACCCTTCAGTTCGGAAACAATCGCTGCTGTAGCTGCTGCCATACAAAACAATCCACGTGTTTCGACAAGAAGCTTATCTGCTCAAATGGGTGTAAGCAGACAGTCATTACAGTCAATTATGCACAAAGATTTGGACTTATTCCCATATAAAATTCAAATGGCCAACAAACTGAACGCTGCAGACTTGCCGATTCGCTTGGAATTTTGCCAGAAGATGCTTCAAATGGTGGAAGAGGATGGAAACATGTTGAACTGTCTTTTCATGTCTGACGAGGCCCATTTCGATTTAAACGGCAACATAAACAAACAAAATTGTCGAATATGGAGTGCTTCCAACCCACAGGTACTCCATGAGACGGAATTGCATCCACTTCGTGTCACAGTGTGGTGTGCAGTTTCATCACGCTGCATTGTCGGGCCCTACTTCTTCGAAGAAAACGGTCACACCGTTACGGTTACTGGAGACCGTTACTTGAGCATGTTGAGAGAGTTTTTCTATCCAGAATTACGCCGAATGAGAATTTCTTTCAACTCTGTGTGGTTTCAGCAAGATGGTGCAGCTCCTCATATAGCCCAACCTGTTATGACAGAATTGCGACGAAAATTTCCCAATAAGCTGATATCCAGAAACTCCACATTCCGTTGGCCACCCAGGTCGCCTGACCTTACTGCACCTGACTTTTTCTTGTGGGGTTATTGCAAACAGGAAGTCTTCAAAGCAAAACCAACAAATTTGAATGAACTAAGGCAATCCATTCGAGAAACAATTGCGGCTATTCCTGTCTCAACTCTCCAAGCAGTAATGAACAACTTTTTGGTAAGATGCCGCACATGCATCGACGAGCAGGGGGGGCATTTAAATTCCATTATTTTTAAAACTAATTAAGCTATATTTAGTAAAATTTAATGAGCTTTAACATGAATAAAAGAAAAATGAATTCCATACACTGAAAAAAAAATTATTTGAGTTTCTTAATGTAGCAAAATTCATCAGCCACCCTGTATGTCGTTCCTTTCCTCTAACATATTTTTATTTTCCTTGATTTCTTTTTTTACTCTCTTATTTTATTTTTTACTTTCCTCAAACTTCTTCTCCTTTCCCTTCCCTTCCTTTTATTTTCTTTCTTTCCCTTTCGTTTTCTTACCTTTCCTTTAATTCCCTTTCCCTTCCCTTCCTTTCATTTCCTTACTATTCCTTTCCTTCCTTTAATTTTCCTTCCTTTCCTATCGTTTCCATTCCCTTCCCTTTCCTTCCATTCCTTTCCTTTTCCTTTTCTTTCCTTTCTGTCCTTTAATTTTCCTTCCTTTCAATTATTTTCCTTTCCTCTATTTTCCTTTAATTTTCTTCGGTGTTTAATACTCTTTATGAGTAATCATTTATTTTGTTTTTGTAAACCCTTTTTTGTAGGTAGCAGCAATGAAGTTTACATATTTGCTCGTATTTGAAATTGCTTGTTTATGTCTCCAACAAAGCAACTTTTCGTGCTCTCAGGAGAGCAGCTGACACTGGGCATCGTAGCCAGTAATCAATAAAACAACAACAACTAAATCAAAAATGCGTGACACAACAGAGTATCTATAGTGCGAATACTTATTTTTCATTGGTCCACTACCAACTCTTCGCACTCACAGTGAGAGCCGACCACACGAATAACACAAAAACATGCATGGCAAGTCTACTCACACTACTGCGGCTCTTAATTTTTTCCTACAAAGCAGCTCCTCGGCCATGCTCACGATTCAGCATAGTACACAAAAAGCAAGTACACACACACACAGCGTGCCTATAGTGTGAATAAGTGAATGTGTAGTGGTGTGACTTTTATGTAAAAATTTTTATATTAAAATGAGTTTTTAAATTTTTTTTATTTACGGATAAAAGTACACCTCAAAATTTTCTATCTATACATATATAATTTGTATACCTTAGAAGTATAGTTTAGCAGAAAACGGTTCTACATTGCATTCATCTTGTCTATTTATATATAAGATAAATGGCATAACTAAATGCCCGTACTTCTTGCAGTATTACATAAATAATATTGAATCCATGAACTATTAAAAATCAATTTTTCCTACTGTTTAGTAATAAAGCCCACTAAAGTTTTTTGTAAAAAAACTGAGTTGGAAACACTGGTTCAATAAAATTTATATGAAACCACAAGGTGATAGCGGAAACTTTAAACATGAAACTTGTGGTAGTCATAACTTTGCCCCGACCTCAAAGTGACACTGCAGGGATTTTTGGAACTTTGCAGTAAATATAATTAAAGTTAATATATTTTTAATTGTCGACACTATCGTGAACTATTAATTACTTTGAAGTGGTCCTTTTTGTTAATCCGACTTTAAATTAATTTTTTCTAAGATACCCTATCTTAGAGACAAATCTTATGCTTCCATTGAATTCACTAAATAAGTCAGACCAAATTACTTCTGCATTATATTTAATATACTAATGCATTATAAATAGTTTTCTGGTTCAACATAAACACATAACGAAACAAGTATATAAAACCAACTTAAGATGTGAGACAATTCAAGATATAAGTTAAAAATAGTTTGCTGGAAGTGGCAGTTACCACCCTACTACATCATTTTTACGTAACAGTAACGTTAATGGAACATTTTCGGATACCTTATAGGAGCTTTGCTTGGCCAACAAATTATTCCCCATTTTGGTTGCAATCGCATAGTAGATATGTTAATATTACGTGCCTGCAAGTATTGGCTTAACATTTTAAAGTCACAACAACGGTCGGAGCTCCGTTTCAGCAACTATTTGTATAGCTGGACACATACAGCTGTGTTCAATATAAAATAGTGAAATTAAAATGGAGATCGTACGACGAAATAAGATGAACGTGTGATTTTAATAATTTTGATTTAAAATATAGCGAATTCCATAACAGAAACCACATAAAAAGAAATTTAAGATTTTACATAAAGCTCAGGAAAGTGAACTAACACCCCCTGCGGGTTAGGGGTTTAGAATATGCCCGAGGTAGGCATACCGGTCGTAAGAGGCGACTAATATGCACAAAGGTAATGACTTGCAACTTGATGGTTGATCTACGGATATGATGCCTCTCCCCTCTCATTACCCATCTTATCCTTGCTTAAGGAAGCAGGGGTGACATGGCCTAGAAGGTTTCACTGGTCATAAATCGCTACCACGACAGTCGGGCAGTACCGCAAGGGAGTACCGGAGCGTACTGGGTTCAAATCCGGCCAAGGACTGTTAATTCGACAACACTCCCCAAAACCTTCGGGGAGTGTTTTTGTCGTTACCACAACAACAACAAAGTGAATTAAACTTTTTGAAATTTACATCAAATTTTTGATATTTTTGTGAGCAATTTTTGTGTACGCAGTTTTGTAGCTCATTCAATTTTAGCATGGTGATGTGCAATTTAGAAGTACCTCAAAATTTCCTCTGAACTTTTCGGATTTAGCTCAACATCCTTGAAGAAAAAAACAATTCAGGAAAATTTTTCAGTGAGTTCCAATTTGGACAATCTCATACTAGAATTGATTGGTCTAAAAAACTACATGTTCAAAATTTTTCTAGAAATTCTGTCAAAAAATTTTAAGATTTTGATGGTTATTTTTTAAAGATTAATAAACATTCCTGAACTTTGTGTAAACTTTGAAATTTTTTTTATGTGGTTTCTGTTATGGAATTCGCTTTGTTTTAAATGAAAATTATTGAAAACGCTGCTTCTTCTTATTGCGTCGAACGATATACATTTTAATTTCACTACTATTATATTGAACGCAGCTGTATGTACTTCGATATGCTTTCAGCCTGTATTTTTGCTACATAATTGCTATTAGCAAAATATTAATAAAAAAAAAATTTTTTTTTAATTGTTTTTACTGCAAATGACTTCGAAAGTTTCAGACGGATTTTTTTTTGCGGAAGCACAAGAATTTTTTTTCAACATTTTAAATGTCATTTGAAAATCATATATAAACTTGTCGCTTCCGAGATAGTAACCACAAATATTAGCGATTTATTTTTTTTGCTTGCTTATCTTTTCCTTTTTCAGCTCAAACATTTTTTTAGGCAAGCGGAGCAAAAACTGCGTCTAGCAGAAATCACGAATAAAAAACGGGTATTAACTTTTAGTGGTTTATCATTGATGGTTTTAATTTTTAAGACTGTTTTTATTTTTGATTCAAAACAGTCAAACTATCAACCCAATTTACGCCCAAACAAAGACCGTTAGAATTTTTTTATATATATTTGCATATTTGTCATCTTAAAAATCACTTTAATTAAGTTTAGAATTAAAAATTTACGAAAAAGTGATAAAAGTTGACTTTCGCATTACGGTGCATGACCTCAATAGTCCCAGGAATGTCTGTTGGTAAAGTTGACGTTTGCAAATCCTCTTCATCACTTTCTTCGTCCGTTACTTCATGAGGATCTGGCGACAGTATAATGATGTCATATTCATGGTCACCCTCTTCCTCCATAATAGCGTTTACAGCTTCTTCAAGACCCAAATAACTATTTCCACTTTTGAATTTCGAAATTTTTTTCCAGATCCTAAAAAGGGAAAACGTTCATCATATACATATCACATGTGCCCATTGTACTAAAAAAGCGACAGTTGACAAAATAATTTCCTAAATCCTGCAAATCACAAACATTTACACTCACCGCACTAAATAAGATTAGCTTTGTCTTTTTACACTTTAAAATTATGAATATTTAAATGGTAATTCCAATATTTGAATCAAAAATTGCTAATTTTTCTTCTGACTAACACCGATGTGAAAACTGCATGTGTCAGCTGTTTTACCAATTTATCTGTAATCTTAGACAAAATGAAGATAATATTACAAGGTGGCTGCACATCTAAATAGGTTTGTTATAAAATTCGTAGCAGAGTTTTAGGCATGCCTTGTATTGGTGTCGTTTATATAGTACAGAGAGCGCAAATGGGTTAAAGAAAAAAAGTTTAACCGCATATGGCTCTGTAGAAAAATAAACTTCACACAAAACTTTCTCAGCAAAAACTTTAGCCAGGTGGACCGTTTCAGAGTAATTAAGCTGTATGTTGAAAAACAAACTGAATAATCAAATAGTTGTTTGCTCACTACACCTATTTCAGAAATATCTAAATTATCATGCATATGCCAAGTAATTTATTTTAGCCAGACTTAAAGAAATTTTTGTCTGCAAATGTTCCATGCTTTCTTCTTTTCAAGCTCGCTCAGCATAAATATTCATTACTTATGCGACATTGATTTCTAATAAGACAGACAGACGTTTTGTAATTGCTTTTACCAATTACCATAGCCATTTCATCTCATCTTTTATTTGTAGTAAGCAGAGAGATATACGAGCACAAAATAATTATACCAGTATACACAAAAGCGATCATAATATTTTCTTGAATTCGAAGAACATTTGCACAACACGAAATTGGTATTAGAAGAGTAGGTTCTATAGAAAAGCTGAAAAATATGTAAAAATTAAAAAGATGGACCGCCTGCCAAGCTCTTCAGGTGCATATTTTTCGTACCTCAATAGCGTTTCACCTTTCTAACCCAAATAGGAGCGGTGAGTCCTTGGTGCTTACTGGGTTACTTATAGATATATTTTCACGCAATTGTAATATATATTTACTTACCACGCTATCACCAATGTGATGCACAGTGCAGGGCATGTGCGTAGTCGCACCAATTTGCGTCGTCACAACAGTTGAGTTTTCGGTGCCGAAGTACATCGGTGCCGTATATATTTCATCCAGTATACTTTCGCCAGAACTGCCTTGAGTGGCCTCGTCAAGGCTATTATGAAAGGCGCCATTTACACCACCGCCTACGCCCACGCCCACCACTTTATGTATGGGGCGTGCTATATTTTGCAGTTGTTGTTGTTGTTGATGTTGATGTGAATGACGTTGTTGGTGTCGTTCATCAATTACATTTGCTGAATCAAAACTTGTTATGCTACTCCCACTGGTTTGATGGTAAGGTTGTTGTAAATTCAGTTGTTGTTGCTGTTGTTGTGGCATCTGCTGATGCTGTTGCTGCTTGTATTGATAGTTATATGTTGATGATGCAGAAATTGAAGAGGGCGGATAAGGCATATCTGATGAGGCTGTAAAGGCGGCACTGTAACTGTCATGAATGCTACTTCCACTATGGCTTGTGGCCGGTATTTGTGACAGGTGTGGTACTGCTACGCCATTATAATTGCTTATTACAATGGGAGCGGATATACCAGGAGTTCCGGGTGACATAATTAAATTTTGATTCATATTTCGATGTAGCTCATGATTAATGTTATCTTGCGTTACGTATGATGTAAGACCTGCAAAAGTGGAGAAAAGGAAATAAATATAATTAGAAAAATATAACAAATCATTTATAATAAATGAGCGTAAATTAAGTGCCTATGGGAAAGGCAAAATGAAGCTTTTTGTTTTGATACATCAAAATAATTTTGTATATCACGTTTGTTAGCAAGTTTGGACGGCTCTTCCATGCATATTAGAGTTATGAATTTTTGTCACGTAATTACTTATACGAGCTTAAATATACGACAGTTCACTTTTCAAGTATTTCTGTTTCATCTTACTTTCTTTTATTTTATGATTGATTATACTTTATTATATTTTAATTTATTTTACTTTATTTTATTTAATTAAATTTTATTTTCTTTTATTATACTTAATTTTATTTTATTTAATTTTTTGGTTTTTTTTTATTTTATTTAATTGTATTTTATTTTACTTTATTTTATTTTGTTTTATTTTATTTTATTTTACTTTATTTTATTTTGTTTTATTTTATTTTGTTCTATTTTATTTTATTTTACTTTATTTTATTTTGTTTTATTTTATTTTGTTTTATTTTATTTTATTTTACTTTATTTTACTTTATTTTATTTTATTTTATTATATTTTATTATGCTTCATTTTATTTTATTTCGTTTTGCTTTATTTTATTTAATTTAATTTAATTTAATTTAATTAATTTTTATTTAATTTAATTTAATTTTATTTTATTTTATTTTATTTTATTTTATTTTATTTTATCTTATTTTATTCTATTTCATTTTGTTTTATTTTATTTTATTTTATTTTATTTTATTTTATTTTATTTTATTTTATTTTATTTTATTTTATTTTATTTTATTTTATTTTATTTCATTTTATTTTAGTTTATTTTATTTTATTTTATTTTATTTTATTTCTTTTGTTTTATTTTCTTTTGTTTTATTTTATTTTATTTTATTTTATTTTATTTTATTTTATTTCATTTCATTTCATTTCACTTCTTTTCATTTTATTTTGTTGTATTTTATTTTATTTTTTTTGTTTTATTTTCTTTTGTTTTGTTTTATTTATTTTGTTTTATCTTATTTTATTCTATTTTATTATATTTTATTTTATTTTATTTTAGGTTATTTTATATTATATTATTTTAATTTTAATTTTATGATGTAGCTCTCTACATTTAGAAAACTGTCTTACCGACTGTAATCTACTTCGTAAACAAATAATTTGAGAAGCATTTCTGATAAATAGGTTTATGGATTACACGCAATTGCGGATTTTTTTTTTATTGCAACCGTAGACGTATCTATATACTATATAAAAAGGAATGCCATTTTTCGTTGTGATTTGATACCTCAAGAACGGGCTCACCTATCCAAACCAAATTTTTAGGCTTTGTTCGGACTATTCAGTATATGGTTTGCGTTTTGCAATTTCAGGAATCGAAAACCAGGGTCTTGAGATATAGGCCAAGACGTGGACCCGGGTAATCCTAGGATGTGTTTGTACAATATGGGTATCAAATGGAAGCTGTTGATGAATGCTATAGTATAGAGTAGGGTCTCGAGATATAGACCAAAACGTGGACCCGGATAACCCTGGGATGTGTTTGAACCACATGAGTATCCATTGTAAGTTGTTGATAAATGCTAATGAAAAGAGGGCTTTTCTTTTCGCTGGGTAACTAAGGAGGTGAACAATTGGGAACTCGCCTTCAGGCTAAGAGTCTGCATTCTTATGTACTACAACCAGTTAAAATGGTAGACTCAATCACATAACAATCTAATCTTTTTACACGAAGGCGCTGAAAAGCGCTCAATGTATGGTGAAATTATTTTGAAAAACACACCAAAAACCCATTTGTTTGCTCAGATTCATCCCACTTAGCCAGCGGATTATATGTTTTCATATTTACATACATACATCAATAATAGTTTAATCATTTACTAAACGATTTGTTACCTACTTAGCTACGCTCTTTCGCTCTCAAAATTTATGTACTTTCGCTAAGCTCTTTCGCTCTCAAAATTTATGAACTTTCGTCTTAACTAGCTTACTTATTATTCCCACCTACAAACTTACATGCATTTTAAATGTATGGGTGACTAGGGTCCTGAGATATCCACCAAAACTTAAACCCGGCTAACCTTCAACAATATGGGCGTCTGCTGATATATAAAAAAAGGCGCCTAAAATGTGTGTTTTTTTTCGTAAGCGGATCCTTTTACATTTCATTTTAGCTAAAATCTTTTAGAAGCAGAACCTTCAATTTCAATCTATTTTTAACGCACTTCATTGCTTTGATGACCGAAAGTCCTTAATTACTTAAGAAGCAAAATCGCCCAGGCGGTTAGATGACCATTTAAAGAAAGAAATTTTTAATTTGAGTACCTATAATAACATAGCCAAATGTAGAGATTATTCCTAAGAAAGTTGAACACTTATTTGCAGAAGTTTAGACTTTGTTCTGTAATATGTATAGATACATGAATAAATCTTTAAAAAAATTTTATCTTAATTAACTTTCTTGCTTTGTAAGTTATTTGTTTTAATTTTTCACGAACACAGGCTACCAAATTTTAACAAAAACACAAATTTTACGATTTCTTTTGTACTGCGGAATGACTTGCGAAGCAGTCACGGGCAGGCTAGTATATATATACTCGTAAATGTAAAAAAGCAAGGATATTGTTGAAAGGTATAACCATGTAAGTATAGAGAGTTCCGTAAAGTGATACTTAATATATGTTAGCATGATTAATAGAATTTATTTTTGCATTAGACTTAGCTGTAGTTTATTTAAATCTTCTAAATAACTAGGCTGTCGACATACAACTATTAACACAAGACAAAATTTAGTTCCTTTCAACATAATTTTCCGTAAACAAGTGAAAACTCGTGTTCTTTGCACAAAACATGGTAATCAAGCAAAACATACTTGCATTTAAATTTGTAACTTTATGTTCGTAAAGGACAAGCTTATCCCTTAAATTATAAACGAGAATAAATTGCTTTGACTTTCACAGAATATAATCAAAATATATCGTTAATAAGTATTAAACTCTTTACGAGGTGTGTTCAAAAAGTATCGCGAATTTTGTGTTTTTCCAAAAATTATTTATTTATTCATGAATATCTATTTTGTCCCCTTCAAAGTAATCCCCATGAGATATTATACACTTGTGCCAACGGTTTTTCCAATCTTCGAAGCACTTCCAAAAATCATTTTTTTGTATCTTGTTCAGCTCCTCCTTCGATGCCGTCTTTATCTCGTCAAGAGAAGCGTAACGTCATCCTTTCATGGGCCTCTTCAGTTTAGGGAACAAGAAAAAGTCACAGGGGGCCAGATCTGGGGAATACGGTGGCTGCGGCATCATTAGTGTGTTGTTTTTGGCCAAAAACTCGCGCACAGGCAACGATGCGTGAGCTGGGGCGTTATCGTGGTGCAAAAGCCAATTTTTGTTCTTCTTTGCACATCTTCTCGGCCTTCTGAGAACATTTTGTACCACCGATAAACGTTGCTTCGGTCCAAGGTAGCTTCTCCGTATGCCACAGTCAACATTCGGAATGCATCCGCGCACTTAATTTCGTTTTTCACACAAAATTTGATACAGGTTCTTTGATCCATTTTTTTGAATAGGTAAAAATCGAAGACGATCCAAAACACGTGCAAGCAAAGCAGCTGTCAACAACTAACTGAACATTCAAAATGGCCGAGATTGTCGGCATAAGTGAGAGACATGAGTACCAACCTAACGCCACAAAAAATTCGAAATTCGAATATACGTAACCAGCGAAAATTCAAAATTCGCGATACGTTTTGAACACACCTCGTATTTCATAAATGAATATTTATAAAATATAAAAACACTATGCGCAAACCACAGTATATATACGTATCCAAAGATTTTACTAGTATCTTCAGTAAAAAATATTTCTATATACATATCTACTAGTCATTAGTAGATTTCTGTTTGTTTGCTTTACGCCCACTAATAATGAACAAGTAATCATTTGTGAGTTTTTTATTTGCACCAAAATGGTCTTAGGTCAGACTAGCCTTCATTTTCTTCTTATAAAAATTGTTTGAACTGACCGCAAAAGAAAAAACTACTTAGACCTCGATCTATAGGACCAACCTAACTCCTGTTTGACATTAAAAAATATTACAAAAGCATTTACCAACTGCTATCTAATATTTAAAAACAGTTTTACGTTTTTCTTCGTCCAATTGTGATGTACTTTGGGAATTTTCATGAACGGCTTAACCAATATTATTGTTTAATTTGTAGGAATCAACTAAATTTAAAATCAATCAATTGCTTCACCCTACTCGTTTGATACCCACATTGCTCACAAATATTACGGTTTTGGTGCAGCAAAATTTTGACCGATATTTTATTTAACGACTAGTTTATTGAAAAGGAGAGGGCAGGGGGTGACATTGCTAATATCTCGATCTATATATAATTAGCCTGGATAAAATTTACCCAGACTTATAAGGAGTAAAAAAATTTCAAAAAGTAACTGTTCCTAGCATTCCCAAACAGGCAAGTATTCCAAAAGAGATAGATTATCCCTTCTTCCGGGCTATTAAATATCGATGTGCAAAATTTCTAGCCGTTCTCGCGTGATTGATGGGCAGAGAAAAACCTGTGAACACCTTCATATCCAAACATTCACATATACACTGGTGTGCGAAAAAAAATTATTTATTCACATGTTTTTAATAATTTTCAGTTTAAATATAATAAAATCGTAAGCAGAAACCACATAGAAAAAATTTCAAAGCTTTCACAAAGGTGGGATAGTTAATCAAAGTAAAACAATTTTAGAAAATTTTTCAATTGCATAGTTTTTTTTTTGCTAATTTAATTTTACTCGACTAAAATGCAAATTATAATTACGTCAAAATTTTCAATGAATTTTCAGAATTTTTTTTGTAATTTTTTAGATATTTTCTTCCATACAACGCATGAACAAAACTCAATATTGCTATGAGAGTGAAAAAAACTTTCGAAATCGGTTAAGAACCACACCCACATTTATATAAAATAGTGTTGTTTACATAATATTCATTAGCCCTGCATTTATCACGCATTTTCCCTTAATATCTGTAAGGAATGCTTAGCGTACAACTTTATATGCTACTATTAAATAGTGGCAGATGAAATCAGTACTTCCAAGTTTTGTTTGCAAGCTATTTTAAGGACTTTAAAAATTGTTTTATGGTCCCTTAAGACAAAACTAAATTTCAACAGAAGAAATGTATGTATATATGAGCGTTGTTCTACTTCGTTAATAAGTATGTGTTTAAGCAGCTCCGACAAGTAGTTTTATGGATTATATGCAACTGCCAATGAGTTTCTTAATCGCAAACGAAGAAGCATATGCTTCCAAAAAAAACAACAGTCTTATTGCGTTGAAATATAAATGTAGTTATAAGTTAGATATTCTATTGCAGTGCAGTAAGAGCTTGCTTTGCAGTTTAATGTCCATTCGTGGGCCGACTAGATTATCCGTTCATACTGGTGTTTTAGATAGTCCTTTAGTTATACCAGACAGCAATCTAGCCTGCAATCTGTTTCTCTAACAATTTTCTTCTAAATAGCATAGCCACAACTGTAAGTCCCTCTTGTGTTATCCTCTAAGCAAGCCTATCGTGAAATACCCTCTGCTCCCTACCGATAGAATCAGCAGTGTCTTTGTCTGTACCAAGCGTAGTTTGCTTTTGGGAATGAGAACAAACGGCTGAAATTGCAAATTTGAACAATGGCAGAAATTGGCAATCTTTACTGGTAAATCTCTATCATAGTTCGTAGACTGAATGTAGCGAAAAATTTGACTCAGCAAACTGCAACTCGCAGGCAAATAGCACAATCACAGCAATAATGCACGTGTAGCTTTAGCAAATAAAGTTTTCCAACATCAACATGTTGTCAGTGGCGCACAACGGAACAGCACACAAACATACAGACAGCCAAAGCAACAAATTTCCCGAATTATGACAAATTCTTTATGTAGGACGCCGACTACCGTTAGAAGCAGCTGCACAATTGCTAATACAGGGTGGCTGATGAATTTTGCCACATTAAGAAACTCAAATAATTTTTTTTCAGTGTATGGAATTAATTTTTCTTTTATTCATGTTAAAGCTCATTAAATTTTATTAAATATAGCTTAATTAGTTTTAAAAATAATGGAATTTAAATGCCCCCCCCTGCTCGTCGATGCATGTGCGGCATCTTACCAAAAAGTTGTTCATTACTGCTTGGAGAGTTGAGACAGGAATAGCCGCAATTGTTTCTCGAATGGA
The DNA here is from genome assembly GCA_949987695.1 of Merzomyia westermanni. NCBI lineage: Eukaryota > Metazoa > Arthropoda > Insecta > Diptera > Tephritidae > Merzomyia > Merzomyia westermanni. The sequence goes on from OX465293.1 coordinate 90,098,387, forward strand.
TTGCCTTAGTTCATTCAAATTTGTTGGTTTTGCTTTGAAGACTTCCTGTTTGCAATAACCCCACAAGAAAAAGTCAGGTGCAGTAAGGTCAGGCGACCTGGGTGGTCAACGGAATGTGGAGTTTCTGGATATCAGCTTATTGGGAAATTTTCGTCGCAATTCTGTCATAACAGGTTGGGCTATATGAGGAGCTGCACCATCTTGCTGAAACCACACAGAGTTGAAAGAAATTCTCATTCGGCGTAATTCTGGATAGAAAAACTCTCTCAACATGCTCAAGTAACGGTCTCCAGTAACCGTAACGGTGTGACCGTTTTCTTCGAAGAAGTAGGGCCCGACAATGCAGCGTGATGAAACTGCACACCACACTGGGACACGAAGTGGATGCAATTCCGGTTTATGTTTATGGAGTATCTGTGGGTTGGAAGCACTCCATATTCGACAATTTTGTTTGTTTATGTTGCCGTTTAAATCGAAATGGGCCTCGTCCGACATGAAAAGACAGTTCAACATGTTTCCATCCTCTTCCACCATTTGAAGCATCTTCTGGCAAAATTCCAAGCGAATCGGCAAGTCTGCAGCGTTCAGTTTGTTGGCCATTTGAATTTAATATGGGAATAAGTCCAAATCTTTGTGCATAGTTGACTGTAATGACTGTCTGCTTACACCCATTTGAGCAGATAAGCTTCTTGTCGAAACACGTGGATTGTTTTGTATGGCAGCAGCTACAGCAGCGATTGTTTCCTCCGTTCGAACTGAAGGGTTTCGATGGTAAGGTCTTCTGTTGACTGTCCCATGCTCGGCAAAATTGTTTACAAGTCTTATTATGGTCCATCTGCTCGGAGGATTGCCGCCAAACGTGCGCCTATACTCTCTTTGAACCGAAACTACGGACTCCAGTGCGTGATAGCGGCGGACAATCCAAATTCTTGTTTCAGTGTCCCAGTTATCCATTTTTGTTAAATGTAAAAGTCAATCTGCAAAATAAAAAAAAAATTAACCAGATTCATTAAATAGAAAAAAAGTTATTTAATTTTTTTTTGGTAGCGGCTTTCATCAGCCACCCTGTATGTACGTATATGGTGATTCATCTAGTGCTTGCATCCTAGGTATTTACTCCTTTTATAAAAATATGTAACTTGGAGGTCCGAGTCCGGCTGCGGGTATGATCAAAAGTGGTTTGGCAAATGCCAGAACACCCCTGCGGGTTAAAGGTTTAGAATATGCCGGAGGAAGGAATACCGGTCGTAAGAGGCGACAAAAATGCACAAAGGTAATGAAGTGCAACTCGATGGTTGACCTACGTTGATGCTTCTCGACTCTCATTACCCAGGTGGAGAGGTGAAATGAGTATCGGAGCGCACCGGATTCATATCCTTGAAAGGAATGTCACTCTCACCAACACCCCCAAAGATATCAATATATAACCAAATCTCTTTTCAGTTTTAAGAGCTAGATCAAAACAGACCTGTTAAATAATGATCACTAATCGTAATGATTACCGGTTTGAGTAATTATTTTCTTGAGAACTGATTGATTACCAATTTCATAAAATTTTTAATGATTATTTTCCAAATAAAAAAAAAAATAATCAAAATAAATCATAAAAAGTTTTTTACGATTATAAACAAAATCAAAAAAAAATTGTTTTTATTACTTTTGATTATTTTCTTAAATTTTTTAAGTATTGTTGATTGTTGTTGGAGCACAAATCGAATTTTTTTATGTTTGTTTGTTAATTGATATTAAAGGAAAAATTACAACGTAAGTATTGTTGTAGAAGCACATAAATAGTCACATCAACAGTAATAAAAAATATTAACAAAAATCAAAAAAAAAAAATTAAAAGTAATCAAAAGCAATCAAAACAATTTTTAAAAAAAAAATTTTTTTTTTTCTAATCGTAATTGCCTTTTCTTGAAAAACAATTAAAATAGACATTAGCAATTAAAAAATCCGTCTAATAATTGATTACTTATTACTAATCAAATTTAACAGGTCTGGATCAAAGTTGATTAATAGTTGGTTCGAACGCACCGCCGTTCATTTCCAGGATTTTCCAAATCGTGAAGATCTTTTCATATAGTTGGTATTATCTACGCGATAGGTTGTACAAGGAACACTAAATGAGCAATCCAGTGTGCAAATACAATTTATTTTCTACCAAACAAAATGCAAATATTGGCATGTGCACACATACGTTCTGACACCCGCACTAACGTACATACGTACAAAAACTCATATGAAGCACGTAGTAAAACTATGAAAAGTGCAAACTGTTGACGAAACGAGTAAAACATTGAGTTGTAAGCACACACTTCAAAGCACAATTAAATTGGTGAGACATTGGAATAAGTTTTTAGTTGCAAGGGTGTTAGATACTTTTATACGCAAGTGCTTGGTGACCCATAAAAAGGCACTTGGAACTCGTGTAGGCAGCGCTCGTGAAAAAGGTGCTCATACCATGTTGATGCGAAAGCGTAAGCAAGAAATTAAATTACAATACCAACTTTGTGCTACTTTCGTTATTTGCAATGTAACTTTTTCTACAACAAACATTTTTACGCAATGCCAATGGAGTCTAAACGCATTCAATGTTGAATTTTTGAAGAGAAAACTTTACTTAAAAACGGAGGTGAAATATTATTTAGCGAATCACTAAAACGGTGTGAAACCAAGTTCAAATAAAAAAGAGAAGTGGAACGTGCATGCGAACGTCAAGGTGATGGTAAAATGTAAAAATGGAAATAAAATACATTCTATACACAGCCGTGGGGCTAGTATCTAATAACTGGAAACGAGTTGGTGTTATATATGTATTTTGTATTTCAGAAAGTGCATAAACGACTTCAATGAAATTCGGTTGATGGAGTACATTCTACGGATTTCTATCTGAGTGCTGCCACTCAGCTGACTTTAATGGAGTTGGCATCCATACTGTTCTTTTTCTAATGAAATGAGGTATGTCAATATGGAAAATAAACGAAAGGTATTACTGCGCATATATTTAAAATATTTAGAGGGTAGAGTCGTGACCTAGGGTTGCCACCTAATTGCATTATAATTATTTCTTTTTATTCGCCCTTAACACAAAACCGAAGTCTCAAATTTGGTTGAGATTTTGACTATATTCGATACTCTACATTTCCAGTTTTCTTATGTGGCCACTAGCAAGATTTTACAGGGTTGCCACATATACGACAATAAAAAAAATTAGTGAGAATGGCTATCAAACGAAAGGCATTTTACGTCATGTTTTAACGAAATTATTTGAAGCTAGTGTTGCTACCTATTCCGATTATATCTATTGCTTTCCTTATCCGTTTTTACCCCAAAAACTACTTAAATTTGTCATTTTTTAATATGTTGCCATCTACATGAAATTTTTAAAACTTGAATGAAATATGCTAATATGGGTATCACGAAGGTTATTTTATTACGAATAAATAAATATTTGTGCGCGATATAACTTTAAAGAGATTAAGGCCGAGCTTATCTACCAATTTGTGGTGTGCTGTGTCTAGGTTTTTCTACAAACTGGAGGGATCTACATATTTTATGCCTACCCAAACGGATTTTGCCAAGGCTGGTTAATATTTGGTGAGAAGATATTTCATGGCAGCAAAACACTCGGAGGGTTGACGACCATAACCGTGGAGCACCCAAGCTTTTTAAAAACTGTTTCCAAATATTTTTGATGCTACCTGTTCCGTTACTTGAAATTCGAACCTTAAGTGTGGTAGGCCAACAAAAATATTTCACAGGAGGGTTGCCACCTAATCGCATTACATTTATTTTTTTGCATATTCGCTATTATCTCGAAAACGTCCTGTCAGATTTCCATGAAGTTTTGTACATATGAAGCTTATCTGCTACAATCTGAACTCTTTTACGTCAGTATGGCCGATTCTACGTGGTTTTAACAAAGGTGCCATATGTATTTATTTTTTTTTATTTAGTAATAAATACCAATTTGAGTATAAATTTAATATAAATTGTGAGATACGCTCACCTGAGTATAAAAACCCGGGAACTCTGCTCACGAGCACCGTAAATAAAACTTACTCACGTGCAAAGGTGGCGAAAGAGCAGAGCAGACAAAATTTTCTTTAGAGGCAATTTTTATCTGTACTCCACTACATAGTGTTATTTTGCATGTGTACAATGTTGTGCATTGTTGTAAAAACTGTTGTTGGTGTTATCGTTGTGCCACATGCAACAACCCCTGCAGTGGAGATTTTATTGTTTGCTGCCATAAATCACTGGCGTGTCTTTTGTTTTGGTAATTTTTTTTTTAACAGTCTTCGTTTTTTTGTAATTTTCTCTCGATTGAGGTCAACGTGAGACTTTAACATTTATTTCACTTGTATGGTGCACTCCGCAGAGTTTCACATGTTTCCATGACGTGCTAAATGAAGAGGTTAATTTTTCTCTATATTTGGATGAATTCCATTTTATCATTTTATATTAGACTAAGACAGCAAAATTTAGTCACACTATCGAGCAGCAAGCGAGCATGCCTCAAACGTTCTTCTTTCCTCTTCTTTTAGTTGTAATATATCGAAATCTATAACTATTTCGACCTAAGGGAAACTTTTTATAGCTTAAATGAAAATGACTTTGGTCCGATGTTTGTAAGTATGAGAAGAAGAAGAGATAAACCCACCAATAAGGACACCGGAATGATCAGGGCGATGAGCTGAGTCGATTTGGCCATGTCGGTCTACCCGTCTGTCTGTTTGTACGCAAACTAGTCCCTCAGTTTTTGAGATATCTTGATGAAATTTTGTATGGCTCCACCATTTTGTAACAACAAGCATAGCTCTCATCGATTGTTCCGATAAATGGGTTTTGGGATATACATTTTTGCAATTAAAACGCCTAGCACGGAAAAGTTTTCAGATGTGGTATATATTATATACGTAATGTGACAAATGAAAATCACCCAGATCGGACCAACATAACATATAGCTCCCATACAATCGATTGCTCCGATAAATTTGGTTTGGGCTATGTATATTTAATTTTACAAGGTAAGTCTGTCAAATATTTCAGAGTTTGTACTTACTGTAAATAAGGATCTGACAATTAACTCTGTGATGCTTGTTCATGAAGATAGCGCTTTTCTTACTTGTTTAAAAGCTGAGACTGATATGATAGACCAAATGCACCAATTCCTGATAATGAGAAAAACCGACCACCAGTCGACTGTGTTGAAATGTGTATTAAACAACATTGCTGAAAAATGACAAAATACCGTCAAAAGTGGTGGCATAAAGCTTTTCAAAAGCTGTTTTTTAAAATATGGTCGCAAGAGCTTGTGCCTCCAAATTGGAACTTAAGAGCGCTCTGTTCCGAAACGAGGAAAGGCTATGAGTGAAAGCGGATAAGTGGTACTTTGAACTGGATACGCAGTTTTGAAGTGAAGAGGTCTCTCGGCGAACAATAATCATTCAAAATCTTATGCTTAGAATTAAATACAGTTATCAAGAGGGTATAAATAAAAGTTTTATTTAAACTTTGGGGCACCTTTTAGCGCATTAAACTTGTTTCTGTATTTACACTTAAACCGAGCTCTATTTGTATGTACTTTTGTTCTTTTTGGATAGATACCAGAAGTAATATCTTTGAAATTCCTGTCATTAATAGTTACAGTCTTTAATACGAACCTTGCTACGAAAAATCAAATTTCAGACGGAGATACATACCTTTCAATTGTGAACACAGAGTATCTCAGGATAAATAAATGTTACTCATACGCCACGTGGTCCAAATTAGGCTTTTTTCGTTTGCTGTTTAGTGGATAGATTCTTTGATCTTTCTTTCCGTGCAGAATATTTAATGGGTCGTTAGCACATAGGTCACTCAGAGGACTATGTATAAAATATAAGAAAATTGTATGCTTTTCAGGCAAATATCCATAGCTATACTACCAAAAACTGACGGACAGCTGACAAAGGTCTTGGGTGTAGAATTATCGGTAAAGTGTTAACGGAAGTAATACCTGCATCTCTCTAACACCTCGCTTTATTCCAAGTATGTTGTTGTTGTTGTTTTAACGACCAATCGTATGACTGACTGACCATGACTGGGGAAAAAGTAAAAAGTCAACTATGTGAGTAATCTGCGTCCCAAGTACAAAAAATTAAGAACGAATACTTGAGTACCTCAACAAGCAGCACCGAAATATAAAAGTTACAATAGTAACCGAAAAAGATGTAGAACTAACTGGACCTGACAATAAAGATTGACAAAGTCACCGATAAGTTTAATTACGGAATATATCGAAAAACCACGGTCACGGACACAATAATACACAACACGTCCAACCATCCTCAACAGTACAAAAATGCAGCATTAAGGCACTTGGTAGATAGGCTGCAGGTCTCTAACAGAACAGGTATACAGGAAGAACCTGAACATAATGTATAGCATGGCCGCAAACAACGGATACAAAAAAGCCCTAGTAAATAAACTCAGAAGGAATCATGGAGCGCACAAAAAAAGCAATGAAGAAGAAGTCCCAAAGATGACATACACTGGAGAAACGACATATAAATTTGCAAACTGCTTCAAAAAATACAAAATCAACACAGCTTTCAGAACACCGAACAACATAAACTAAGAACCATCAATAACTCGGATGACCCGTTTGACAAACACGGAGTATACAAGCTTACTTGCGAATGCCAATACGGTTACATAAGACAAACAGGCCGAAAAATAAGGACAAGATTCCGATAACACATTAGAGACTACAACAAAAGGACACGAAAATCCACAATCATAACAGAGTCTAACTTTGCAAATCACATGTTCGAAAACAAATTTTCCCCGGCTAACATAAAGGAAACAGTCAGATTACTACACGTGCATGTTGAAAACATGGAAATATACAAACAAAAAACATTCGAGGATGGAATAATAAACGAACAAACAAACACCAACTCTGACGAAGTATTTGAACCTTTAAAACTTGTTTACAAAAAACGAAACAATCACGCAGGCACAACAAGGGGATAGGTAACAATAAACAAAAGGATTCAACAAATATACAAAATAAACCAAAAGATTAAGATTACTGACTTTTACCTACCTCAACCTACTACACAAGTTAACAAGTAGTGAAAAAGAAAAAAAACTACCGCTTTAAAGCAACCTTAATTCAGGTATCCAACGCCAGATACATTCACAACGCACATGTACACACATACACATGCGCGAGTTACGCCACCTCTAACGTCTACTTACACACCAACAGTTACTTGGACTAAATAAAGATGCAACCAACGCATTTTTATTTTGTTCATTGAACGCGGAAATATATAAAGTTACGAAATATATATAAATGCAACTAATGCATTTATATTTTGTTTATTGATCGAAATAACAAATAAATTGTAAACAAATGCAAGAGGTGATTGAGCCAATGAATTCGCAAATATAGAACTGCGACTTCAATGGTTAAACAAATAGATATTAAAGCAACAACTAAATAAACAAATATGTATAGCTATGTAAAAATATAGAGTAAGCAATAATTAATTATAAATATTGCTTGTTATTATTAAGAATGGCAGTTCTGAAGAACCTATAAAGTGAATAACACAGAATTAAAATTCAGTGTTTCTTTTTACTAGCTTTCATTTGTTTAATCAGAGCAGGACATACTCTGATACCTCGCGCAAACACAAATTTGGAAATAAGTGCGCCGGCACATAAAAAACTATAAATACATGACAATAAACATAGACAGATCACAACGAAAAATGGCATTGAAAATGCACATCGCCGAAACCGGTTTGTCACCAAACCAAACGATCTGTCAAAAAAATCTATCAGAATCACACTACTAACTGTCAAATGGCGGAAGTGGTTCATGCATATGGTAAAGAAGAATAGAACTAGGAGTTTAGATGACATCAAAACCAGCGTATTGTTAGCTTAATGGTTAGCAATGCGTGCCAAAATTTCTCTGATGAAGAATCCTAGCAGCTTCCGAAATGGATCTATAAGAAAAGCTATGGCGGTTGTCTCTAAACATTTTTCCTACACTATTCAATTAAAAACTTTTTATAAACTAATTACAAATGCTTTTTATACCAACAATTTTTGTTGATTTAAAATAATTATTAAAAAAAAAATTAAAAAAATTATAATTTTCATAAATTCAAAAAGTGAAAAATTGTTATTCTTGGCATTGAGCTCGTTTCCTGAATACTTGAAAATGTATATGCCGTAAATCTACAAAAATTGTTGGTACAAAAAAGATAATTTAATAACGGATGACGGAGAATCGTTTCAATATACATCAGCTTCCAGCCTGTCGGAAAATCAACAAAACAAAATGAATATGTGAGTAATATCCAAACGGAGGGCTAGCTTCAGTTGTTGAAGCGATCTTTAAAGCCTGAAAATACTTACATCAGTATCTCAAGAAAGTAACGTAGGTAATATACAGTAACGCTTGAATTACCCAAAAGGAGTTATAGTTTTTTCAGTGATTTTTATGAGTATTTTGTTTTTTTTTTAAGAAAACCAGAATGCATTCCCCGCTTTCTTATAGAGTCCAATTCAAATTCGCTTGTTTAAGTGAACAGCTTAATAACTTTGTTTACCTACAATTTCATCCATTCTTACATATATTTATACTTTTATATGACTGTGTGTACAAACATATATAAAGCAGCAACAACAATTCATATTTTTTACAATACCTCTTATTGTCATGCCTTGACATTTCACTTGCTTGTCGCTGCGTTGTCGTATGAGCGCTGGAATTTGAATTTAACAAAAGCGCTGCCTGCCAGTTTCTTCTCTTGCTTTCTCAATGCCATTTCTACTACTAGCTTGCTGACTTATTGTTCATTGTATTTAGCTGTACGTTTATTAAACGAGTATTCAGTAATCTAAGTTGGCTGGAAATACGAAACAATAAGCAATTTATGTCAGACACTCTATTTTTCATGAATTCTTAAGAAATTCTTTTTTATGCAAATTGTGTTTGTAATTGCAATTTCCTTCAACGTGCTCCCTGCGGTTTCTCAAAATATACTTCACATAACGTTAATAGCATATTATTTCCTTATGCGACAATGGTAGAGTCATTAGCGGATTTTTTTGTGTTCCCCCGGAATGGCAAGTAGTACTATCGGAAATGGCGTAATGAAGTACCTCGAATGAGGGGGAGATTTTGAAGAGAATGTGTGCATAGTTGCATACTAAGAGAAGGCAATTTGAGTTGTGGTTCATTGTTGACTGAACAGCTGTAAATTGCATTTTGCATGAGAAGTTTTGATTCAAGTTACTCTTATGTTCCGACTGATTAAGGTTAAATGTAAGTTCAATGATCGTTAGTTTGAATAATGAACAATATGTATATCTCAATTATAATAATTCGCGTGTCATACATGACATTCAGGCATAGCACGAAGTTTGGCGATTAGCAGATTAAGCATTATGTAACCAGTAAATGCCCAATAATTTTAGTCGATATGAACAAAGTAGCTTCGACCGAGCAATTTTTTCTAAATAAGTTAAGGTATCCATTCAGACCGATTTACTTTGTATTTATTTTTGTATGTTGGGTTTAGTTAACGTAGCAGATTCAATTTAGTAGCAAGCAAGTAAATTGCCCATAATGTTGTTTATTTTTCATAGTGCCAGCAGCTATGAAGATCATCAATGGTTATGAAGCGATTATGAAGATCATCATAATAAATTAAAAGAATTCATACATATAATTTGGTGTAGAAAAGTTAGGCTCGCTTGGCGCTTTTAACTTTCTTCAATTATCACTAAAAATTGATAACTTGTGCTTTGTTACGAAATGGAGACCCACCAAGCACACAATACTCATAAATAATTAAAAAAAAAAATTTTGTTTTGATTACTTATGATTCTTTTTTTTAGTATGGCTGTGGAAGCACATAAACAATACTGAAAAAACCAAATAATAAAATAAATATATAATAAAAAAAAATAATCAAAAAAGATTAAAAAAAATAAAAAATAATCACAAGTAATCAAAACAACTTTTTATTGATTATTTTAAACAATTTTTTCTTTTTTTGATTAATTTAGATATTTTTTCATTCTTTCGAATCGTAATCATTTAATAATTGCCTTTTCTTGAAAACTTATTAAAATAATCATTACCAATTAAAACCAGCCTTCCAATTAATTGATTACTAATTACAAATCAAATTTAACAGGTCTGGTAGAAACATATCTACCAACCGCGAGCAACCAAATAGGGAATAATCTGCTGCTAACCTCAAAGTGCCAGCGACATTCCTACATATTATCAGGCAACGTTTTACAGGCCTTATGGTTGCGTAGCAATTATGTGGCAGCATGATAACTGTGACTTTCAGGGAACTTTATGCAAAAACCTATCTGTCAAACTTTTTCATTCATATAATACTATCGCATCAACTAAAATATTTACTTTTGCTTTTTATACCAACAATTTTTGTACATTTCTGTACATTTTCAAGTATTCATGAAACCAGCTCAAGGCCAAGGATAATAATTTTTTTTTTATATACCTTTCATGAACATGAAATGGTATTATAACTTTGGTCCAATGTTAGTAAGTATGATCAGGGCGATGAGCTGAGTCGATTTAGCCATGTCCGTCTGTCCGTCTGTCTGTTTGTAAGCAAAATAGTCCCTTAGTTGTTGAGATATCGTGATGAAATTTGGTATGGAGCTGCATGAGATTAATCATTTGTCGGAATCAGCAAGATCGGAGGAATACAACGCATAGCTCCCATACAATCGATAGTTTCGATAAATGGGGTTTGGGCTATAAATTTTGCAATTAATAAGCTAGGAATGTAAAACTTTTCGCGTTTGGTACTTATTATACGATACATGTAATGTGTGCAGTGAATACAACCAGATCGGACCTACATAACATATAGCTCCCATACAATCGATTGTTCCGATAAATGGGGTTTGGGCTATGTATCTTTAAATTATCAGTTTTGCAGAGTTTTTAATAATTGCGAGTAAGAATCTGGCGCTTAAACCCGTAATGCGTATTCATGAAAGGTATACAGTCTTCGGCACAGACGGCGAAGACACCCCTTTCCTTACTTTTATTTATATTTTATATAAATAATAAAATTTATATTAGTATATAATATTTGACTTTAAAATTATATTTACTGCAAAGTACCAAATGTCGTCGCCAAATTATAACTATCTCAAATGTCATGTTTAAAGTATTAGCTACCACTTCATGGTTCCCCCTGACACTTACTACATTTGAATCATTTTTGCCAACGTATTGATTTCCTAAAAATGCTATTTTGCTACATCACTGCGCTGATAGTCTAATACCCCGTGATCACCGCAAATAATCTGAATCAGTACCTTATATTCATTTTCAGAAGGTCCCAATATCATGTAGTAGGTAACGTACCGCTCTGAAATACTTTCCACTTATTACTTACCTTACATAGCCTTGACAAGTCCCAGGTGTGCAATGACATCCCTCACCTGTGAGATATTAGAAGCCGACTAATAGCGCACAAACTTGATTCAATATTTGCTGCAATGCACCAGCACCCATATAAAATAACGATGTGTCAACTATCCAAGCTCATGCCTCATGGCTACAGTGTTCCAAGAGACCTGCTGATACTCCAAAAACTATTTTTGGATTCGAAAAATATGACTGTGCTGGTATATGCGCTCTTTTGAGAGTCCCACCGAAGAGTAAGTGAAGAGTGGGAGGTTGTTTACAATGCTTGTAATTTGGTTATAACGATTAGCACCAGCTCTGTCTTTGATGGACTCGGATAAAGCGTCACGTTGTTCACTCCCGCTTGTAGTGCCATCTATAGCCAGCAGACACTAACAGCAAAAAGTTAAAATAGTTTCAAAGTATGTCCACTAAAGTTTATGCTGCGAACAAGTCCCCTTGTCAGCTGCAATCACATACACATCCATGATTTTTCACTTTTCATTGTATATCAGTAAGTTAACTGCATAATTGCAGGAAACTAAATCATTAAGCATGTTCTTCTACTTTTTTCTAAGAATTGCCTTTACTACCCTAAAATTCGAATGAAAAAGTCAAACTGAATTTAATTACATTTGCAGTTCTTTATAATGTCTGTCACTTGGAGTTTATAAAAAATTCACACGTATTTTTTTCATTGACTATTCGAGCTGTAATAACTCAACTAATTTATTCGCTGAAAAGTGCAAGGCAGTCAAGTGAAAGTAGCAAGAATACTAATAAAAGGAAGAGAAAACAGTTCAATTAAACAGAAGTCAATATTTGAACATGCCGCACCCGAATGCGAGACTACTCAGAATTTATTAAAAAGCGCAAAACCTAGGAGCTGAACGGCGCATAACGGCGTTGAATAGATTTATTGCCTACTGCAGCAATTTTTAATTTTTTTTTGTTGATAATTTTCTATAAAAACCGCAATGAAAATCGAAAAATCAACAATAAATTACCATTGAAATTGAAATTTATTGCCTATCACAGTAGAAAGTGGGTTGATAGTTGCGGTTTTTCATATTTGCTTATAAGCGAGGCATTAGTTAAAGCTTGCATATTTTCTTTACACTTTCTTTCGTGGAAATTTTGCAAAAACAAAACAGCAGAAAAATGCCAATTACAAAGACAAAAGCAAAATGGCGCACAGTGTGAAATTTAAATTGTTTGCGAAATAAAATTCAATAGTTACGGTGCAATTATTTTAGTGGGGCTTGAGAGAGACTTATGGTTTTAGAATGCTCGTTGTAGAGAAAGCTACTAGGAAATTGTACGTCAAAGAGGTAACCTATGTTTAGCATTTCCACCGCAGACGGTTATACGTAACGTATTGACCGAACAACTGTGCATATCTTATAATTTTAAATGAGTTATTCATATATACTCGTATATGTATATCCAGACTATCCCGAAAACCTCTCAACCGATTTGGATGAAACTTGGTATGTAAATAGGGTACCATATTCTAAGAGTTTTTAAACAGTTTTAAACACATGGGATGTACTTACTGAGTTGCCACCTATCTGATTTTTCTTTAAGTGAAATAGAATATGCCAATATGGGTATCAAACGAAAGGTATTTTCCTGCGTATTAAAAAAAATTTCTAATTAGGGTTGCCACTTTGGTTTGACAACAAAAACTCTCCAAAAAATATACCGAGAGTCACTCTCATCCGAGGGTCTGGTAGGGTGTACCTTGCACCGGCATCAATTTCGATCTATATCTCAATTTCTATAATATCTTCACTTATAAGTATCTAAAGCAAACACAATTGTATGGCAACCTATGAAAATGGCGATCAAAACTCGGTTGTCCAGATCCTTGTATATACGCGTGTGTAACCGGTCAGTTTCCCCCTGAATCTGTCATCCTTGAAGGAGTTTTTGCACTCACTTTCTCTGGAGAAATGCATATATAATTCAGTTCCTTTAAAACTTTTCTGGTCCGCTGCCAAATTATGGTATTGGTCAAATGCATCTTTTCTTGGGCCAGGTGCTATTTGCTTATATAAGCAGAGCTTGTGCGCTGTTGTTGGACATGTTTCTAGGCATGTCAACTTACATCCAGACATACTCATGAGCCCTACTACAACCAGATATCGCCCACAGGAACAACACCTTTGAATCTTAAGTTATTGTTGTCCGGTCAGTCGGTGTCGACCTTGACGAAACAAGTATTTATATAAAACTTGTGACGAGTTCTCCGAGAGACTGTCGCTATGGCCGATATAAGGGGACAAGAATTGGTTTAGTAAATAGACGATTCAACGTACTACATATCGGACGATGATGCTCCCGCAAGAGAAGCTGCCAAGCCTAAAATATTGCTTTGAATGGCGACCACTGGTGAACATGTGTACGAGAATGGCAACAAGAGTTATTGATTTTACCTAGGCTACAATGTAGTAGGAGGAATTAAGTAAATTTTCAAATTTCCAAGCCGAATAAGAAGAACGGGCTAACGAACATGGTTATAACGCTGGATATAACAAAGAATAGACCACAATATGAAAATCAGGCAACTTGTAGATCGTACCAAACGCAGAACTAATATAAATATGCTCCTGAAACCTCTCTGCTGGTGTTTGCAAATTATGGTCCATGGTAAAATTCGGCAAAAAATAACTACCAAATTTGTACCGTCTTTGACGAAAAGGTCCTGTAAAATTCAAATTAGTGAGTTAGCGCTTACTGCCGACAACTCAAAAATTCAAACGCTTACATTGCTTTCACCACCATTGGAGCGAGCAGGTAATCCGGAATTTTAAAAATCCATAGCAAATCAATAGGCCCCGACAGCATATCGCTGCTGTTTAACAGGTACATCCCATGCCTTTGGCTATGACTTCTGCCGGTAATGAGTTGGCCTCCAAAATAAAAAGTTATCACCCGACTTTATCCTACTTCTTCAATTCGCCGAATCCCACACTATCACCAAATAAATCGTCGGCAGCCAAACTCACAATAAAAGTCCCACTTCGCGGGTTTTCCGTACCTGGGAAAGAGATAAGCAAACTCTGTTGGTAATGTTATCACATACACCTCGAAGAAGTTGAAGGAAGGGATGTCTCCTTATGCGAAAATGGTCGGGGTTTTAAAACACATTGAATTGCTGCTCCGGGAGATCTCGCTTTGACCAATTTGTCAATATTCCTGAAATAATTTTTCTTGCCTAACTCAAGATAATGATTTGCACAATAACCAAACACGCAAAGCAAAAATAAATTGAGCTTCTATTATATAGGTGTGGTTCTTTCATCCAGCAAATGAAGACTAGAGTGAGATAATTGCCCCACTGTATTTTTGTGGTAGTATCTTCGGTATTTTTGAGTTATTAATTTTTGTCAAGAAAAAACCCCATTTCCATTTCAACGAATTTATTGTAAGTTTGGTTTTTGCAGAGCAAATTTCAGTTGTGGTTTGCTTGATAATCTTTGACTTGGCTTTTGTTGCAATATTCTTTGCTTGCAGGCTAAATCTTTTTTATATCAAATTTCACAAAATCAATGAACAGTAAACATTTCGCTGTTTCGCTAAGTTGGTTTAAGATATTTATGAGCTAAAGTATTTATGTGGAGTCAGCTTTAGTACATACAGGGTGGCTGATGAAAGCCGCTACCAAAAAAAAATTAAATAACTTTTTTTCTATTTAATGAATCTGGTTAATTTTTTTTTATTTTGCAGATTGACTTTTACATTTAACAAAAATGGATAACTGGGACACTGAAACAAGAATTTGGATTGTCCGCCGCTATCACGCACTGGAGTCCGTAGTTTCGGTTCAAAGAGAGTATAGGCGCACGTTTGGCGGCAATCCTCCGAGCAGATGGACCATAATAAGACTTGTAAACAATTTTGCCGAGCATGGGACAGTCAACAGAAGACCTTACCATCGAAACCCTTCAGTTCGAACGGAGGAAACAATCGCTGCTGTAGCTGCTGCCATACAAAACAATCCACGTGTTTCGACAAGAAGCTTATCTGCTCAAATGGGTGTAAGCAGACAGTCATTACAGTCAATTATGCACAAAGATTTGGACTTATTCCCATATAAAATTCAAATGGCCAACAAACTGAACGCTGCAGACTTGCCGATTCGCTTGGAATTTTGCCAGAAGATGCTTCAAATGGTGGAAGAGGATGGAAACATGTTGAACTGTCTTTTCATGTCTGACGAGGCCCATTTCGATTTAAACGGCAACATAAACAAACAAAATTGTCGAATATGGAGTGCTTCCAACTCACAGATACTCCATGAGACGGAATTACATCCACTTCGTGTCACAGTGTGGTGTGCAGTTTCATCACGCTGCATTGTCGGGCCCTACTTCTTCGAAGAAAACGGTCACACCGTTACGGTTACTGAAGACCGTTACTTGAGCATGTTGAGAGAGTTTTTCTATCCAGAATTACGCCGAATGAGAATTTCTTTCAACTCTGTGTGGTTTCAGCAAGATGGTGCAGCTCCTCATATAGCCCAACCTGTTATGACAGAATTGCGACGAAAATTTCCCAATAAGCTGATATCCAGAAACTCCACATTCCGTTGGCCACCCAGGTCGCCTGACCTTACTGCACCTGACTTTTTCTTGTGGGGTTATTGCAAGCAGGAAGTCTTCAAAGCAAAACCAACAAATTTGAATGAACTAAGGCAATCCATTCGAGAAACAATTGCGGCTATTCCTGTCTCAACTCTCCAAGCAGTCATGAACAACTTTTTGGTAAGATGCCGCACATGCATCGACGAGCAGGGGGGGCATTTAAATTCCATTATTTTTAAAACTAATTAAGCTATATTTAATAAAATTTAATGAGCTTTAACATGAATAAAAAAAAATGAATTCCATATACTGAAAAAAAAATTATTTGAGTTTCTTAATGTAGCAAAATTCATCCGCCACCCTGTACATACATATGTATGAAGGGAAAAATGGCTGCTATATTTTGGTAATGGTTAGATAGTGTAAAACTGATAAGATATGTGTCATAACGTGCTTGCACGGTATAATGTGGATTTAGGGACATATAAAAAAAAAATTATAAAAAAAAATTATAATTTTTTTATGAATGTTAAAATTTAAGTACCAGGGACTGTATGATGCTACCAATGACATGACCGAACCTGAATAAAAAATCGTATAAGGACATTGATCTCTGTTTACCATAATTTTTTTCAGCAAGAAAAACATTCGTCTTGTGCTTTGTGAAATATAAGATTTTTGATTTGAAGGTAACTATGCCAAGAGAAAGTAACTTTATTACGAGTTAAATATTTACAAAAAGCGACCTACGGAACTTAGTAGCAAATAATGGCTTTCAACTAGTTACTTACGTTAAAAGAGACTCTAAAAAGGAAATATTGAAAAGTATAAAGACCCATTTTTTTAACCTCAACGATAAAACGCACTACTTCCCAATTCCTTTGAAGAACACCCTATGATTAACCTTCTTACAATAACGCCCTATCTCAACTATTGACTCAGAGACCCCAAATCTGAACTGAATATATATGGAATTTTTGTGCAGATAGAGTGATTTTGAAATTAATTCTGAGATTGGGCGTTCGTTAACGAAATATTAAAGTATGTCGTTATTCCAAAAGTTTTGAGACTCAGACAAATTCTGAGATAGGCCTTTTTTTTTAATTTTAAAATAGGGTGATCTTCCACATTAAATCATGACTTTCTTAAATTGCTTATTGTAACGCAGACCCGCAGAAAAGCGAGTGACAGTTGCTGTATCTTGTATTTTCAAGGTAGGGTCATAAACACCCATGTGGCCTAGTTAAATAGTTTTTCTAGCATAAATCGTACTTTAGTGAAGTAAGAATATAATCAACGATTTCTTGATTTAACAATAACACAAACCTTGATTGTAAAATTGTGCCCAGGACTATATTCATCATATATATTTTTAATATGTTTCAATGATTTACCCCCCTATTCTGTGTTCTTAATAAATTGTCAATCTTGATAAATAAACAAGAAAAAAATATTTGTATCATGTTTTTTGAATTTTAAATGAAAATCAACAAAAATAATTTTATTTTTGACGAAGAATTCAAAGCACTTGATACAAATATTTTTTTTCCTGAATATTTATCCAGATTGACAATTTGTCAAGAATACAGAATCGTGGGGTTAGAATACAAAAGAAAGTGTGTCCCAGTACTTCTTTCTAATTTTACAGATCCTTTTGTTTCATAAAATATTTTCGATAAACAAACAGTAATTTATTTAGCTCCACTTATGGGAAAATCAAACAAAAACCATATCAAACAAGCAAACTTACAATAAACTATCCTTTCGCAACAACAAAGGCTACGCAGTCGTAAAGCCGTATTTGATATGTAGGCGGTTGTATTATGAAACAAAGTGTAACTGTAACCATTCTTTCATTTCATTCAAAATAATACACGATCTAAAGCTGACCGCAGGATTAGCACATACCCCTTTGTATAATACACGAAAGCCGAAAGTGTGAGTGAAGTGAGAAGAGAATACACAATGAAAATAGGAAATAATGCAGAGGTTTACGCATACTGCGGCGTGTCTTTGTTTAAAGTTGATTTATTTCAGTGGAATGGAATTTATATGTGTCTGCGCTGTAGAGAGGAATAGTAACTTGTTCGGTTCAAAATGAATTTATGCAATAAGAGTTAGAAACATTTTGATTCCAATACGTATGTGAGGATAGAAAAACTATGTATGCGGCAATGTAGTGATAATGAAACGGTATCGAAATGATAACGGAACGCTAAAGAAATGATAATGAAACGATAACGAAACTATAAGGAAATGATAAGTAAATGATAACGAAGCGAAAACGAAACTATAACCAAACGATAATGAAACGAAACCGAAAGGATAACGAAACCATAACGAACGGATAAAGAAATGATAATAAAACGACGAAGAAACTAAACCAAAAATATAAGGAAACGATAACGAAACTATAACGAACGGATAAAGAAGTGATAATAAAACGATAAAGAAACTATAACAAAACTACAAGGAAACGATAATGCAAGGATAATAAAACCATAAAGAAACTATATGAAATGATAAGGAGATGATAACGAAATGGTAATGAAACTGTTTTTTTCCTCTTGTTTTTTACTTTGTTGTTGCAGCTGGGTATAACCACACCACAGAGCTTCTATGTCATATACAACTTCACGTCCACGTCGGCAAATATTCCACTGACAATAAATTACAATGCAATGATACTACTGCACACATTTTCAAGCTTTATTGCGATTGTAATTTTAAATCGCTTCTTATGTAATTTACGCGTAACTCGTTGCAAAACAGATGAGCGCATGTATGTACGTGTCTTGGTCACAATAATCGCCTTTTGTCCAAGTTAAACAAAGAATCGCTACTAAATCAAAGTAGTTCGGCTTAGCATTAATGAAAAATTCCAAACAAATTATTTTATAAAATCTTTTTTGCTTAAGTGAAACAATTGTAAAAAATCGTGTATGTAATATAATTGTACGTGTAGGTATTTAATTTATTTTTAATCGTATATCAAACCGAAAGCTAGAGTAAGAATCAAAAACAAAAATTATAAAAATAATAGTTTTTTCTGGAATTTTGTAAGTGAGTCACTAGCAGTGGCGCTGATATTGACTAAGTGATTCAAGAGAGTTGGTAAGAAGAACACTTCTCCGCTTAAGAAAGGAAAAAGGTAAAATTAAAATTTTTCCGTAATCCAATTTCTTTATTCCTTTGATATAATGTTGGGTTTAAATTTGAAAGTTAGTGCAGAGGCAAATACCCTATTTCTATTCATCATACTAATTTCAAATTCAGGAGTAGGTATTCACCACAAAGTAATAAGATTTCATTAAACGGTATATATGTATTTGAAATAATATGAATAGAGTTTATGAATCTACACTGCAAAAAATGTGTTCTTAAATTCATTCATTTCATATTATTCATGAATATAAATGAGCTCAAGGTCAAGAATAGTTATTTGTTATGTGTATGAAATTTATAATTGTTTTTATTTGTTTAATAATTTGAAAAGATAATAAAACTTATTTAAAAAAATCAAGAAAAAATCAAAATAATCAAAATATTTTTTTATTACTTTTGACTATTTTTGATTCTTTGTAATTGTCTGATTACTTTTGACTGTTTTTGATTACTTTTTGGTATTTTTGCATAATGTTAAAAAATTAATAGTAATCAAAAGCCATTCAAAACCAATTTTTTTTTTATTGTTTTTGTTTACTTTTCTTTCGATTTTTTTATTTGTTTTTCCATTGGGAATCAATTAGTGATTGCGGATTTTCGAAAACAATTCAAATAATCATTATCAATTGAGAAAGCCATCCAATGATTTGTATAGTTCATTCTAATGAGAATTTAACAGGTCTCGTTCTGCCGATAAGGACCGAATAAAGTTTGATTAAGTTTTTCGCTGAGGAAATTTATGTGTAGCCTGTCAGATTGCATTCAAATTTTTTATTTTATTGCTTTTTTATACCAACAATTTTTGTTGATTTACGGCCTGTACATTTTCAAGTATTCATGAAACGAGCTCAAGGCCAAGAATAATAATTTTTCACTTTTTGAATTTTTATGAAAATTATTATTGTTTTTATTTTTTAATAATCATTTTTAATTAATTACTAAAAGTTTTTTGATTGAATAGAGTAGGAAAAATGTTTAGAGACAACTGCCATAGCTTTTCTTATAGATCCATTTCGGAAGCTGCTAGACTTCACTCATCAGAGAAATTTTGGCACGCACTGCTAACCATTAAGCTAACAATACGCTGGTTTTGATGTCATCTAAACTCCTAGCTCTATTCTTCTTTTACCATATGCATGAACCACTTCCGCCATTTGACAGTTAGTAGTGTGATCATGATGGATTTTTGACAGATCTGTTTTATCATCAGAACTGCCTTTCCGTGTGCTCTCGGTTTTTGTTATTGCTTTTTTATACCAACAATTTTTGTTGATTTATGATTATTAATAAATAAAAACAATAATAATTTTCATAAAAATTCAAAAAAGTGAAAAATTATTATTCTTGGCCTTAAGCTCGTTTCATGAATACTTGAATTTTTTATTTTGACAAAAGAAGCCACTGCTCAGAGATTCTTATGAATTAACCTGTAAGTTAATTCGCCTTGGTTTCTGTAGTACAATCGATGACTGATAAAAAATATGTCGTTTGGTCATATACGTAATCCAACAACTTTAACCCAGATAAGCCTTATGTTCTAAATATAGCACACTTAGATCATGTCACGACACGCTCACATTCGATTTCTCTCAGAAGCGCAACATGCATGAAACTGTTCATTATGCCTGCAACAGTCGTTTATCGTACATCGTAAGTTACTGATAGAGTTAAGATTTTGTGTTTTTGTGGATCGAAGTTTGACAAAACTGTGAAATGCAGAATTTCACCATAAGGTTCGAAAGATAAGGCAATGTAGAATGATATATTTGCAAAAAAATAATAATTTTACCGTTAAGTTGAAAAAATGTAGCCAACATTTTAGTCTAATATGAAAAACTTGATTGGTTTTGAAATTTTTTATCTTTGTCTGCTAAACAACCTAGGGTGTACTATATTTAGTACATTGGGACTAAATGCGTTGTATTTTACAATTATTTCTTAGGGGTATTTATTTCACTTAACGTAGTACTTGCCATTTTGGAGGAAGACGATGTTAATGGGAACAGAGTTGACGAAATTGGTACTTTTCCACGGATGAAGAATCCGGGGACGAAGATTATCTGCAGATAGATAACCTGCCTTCTTCAAAATTGCGAGCCCCAGCAGAAGCCGTTTTTGAAGGAAGAAACGCCGAGCATACTTTATCAGATGATTCCGATGTTGACTTGCCAGAATCAGAATCTGCGAAAATGTAATGTGAAAAAGCAAAAAAGATGCAACTGGGTAAAGGCGGATTAGGAAGTTTTTCAAAAAAAGACTCACAAAATCCTCTAGATCTGTTTTTTAAGTTTTTTGATGATAAAGAGATATAGCTTATTCTGACCGAAACTAACAACTATCATTGCAACCACAATACTGCAGCAAAATCGAAAGAAGCCAAATTATCAAAGAGGACCTCGCGGAAGCTCGGAAGGATTAGTTTAACGATACGATGGCCTAAATCATTTCGATGTTCAGCAGGATAAGCAAACTCGTTGTGGATATTACCATGAACGGACCAAATGTAAAGTGCTTTATTTCCTTTCATACTAAAAATTAATACTGGTCGTTTACAACGCATATGTGCCCAATGTGTTAAATTTAGTACGGCCTAAAACTCAAAGTTTATGAATTAAATGTTTTGAAAAGTGTTTGGATATGTCTTTTTAATAAAATTTAAAGCTTAAATTCAGTTAAACTATTTTCTTTTACTTCTTCGTTTTCTTTTAGGTCTATCTGGGTTAAAATTTAGGCTCAAATTTTTAATCCTGTACTTTTTCTACTCCTTTGATATTGATTGTATGGCTCTGTTATCCGTTACTAACATGTACAATTTGTTACCAATAAAGTTTTTCATATCATTGTTGGTCTAAAGTTTCCTTTTACACATATTTCCCAAAATCTGATTTTTAAATATTCTATATATGGCATCTTTTCTTATTCAATAATGAGAATATATACATGTTTTAAAAGAAAAGAGCCTAGGAAAAAATAAAATTAGCTTTTAAATTTGCTGGGGCAGCATTTCTTTTATTTCTTTCTCAATTCAATTTTTAGTAAGTGTCCATCCCCTTTGTGCAGTTATTCAATTTAAACAAGAGAAGTCTCTTGTGTGTTATGCTCAATATATACCCTGCCGGAAATTAAAAATGTACGTAAAACTTTTTTATCTACCGCTTAATATTATCTGTTTATTTTCGAACCCAGTTACGCCTGATTCAAGCAAATAATCAAGTTTAGAATATTTCCATGTTTCAGGAATAATAAATAATAACGCAAAATTTACAAAAATTGATTTTAATTGTGCAATTCCTATAACCAATTTAGTAAAAATCGATATTTTCCAATAAATCGATCAAAAATTCCATAGTAAAAATAATTGATGCAAGTAAAAATTAAAATTTATTCACAACTCTAAGTTACAGAGAAACTTTCGATATTTCCGTGAATGACAATCTCATTAAATATATCGATAGGCAAGTATTTTCAAGAAATAAAAATTAAACAATTAAATTTAGCTAAATTTGAGATTCTGAAGATTAAGCCATATCCTAAAATCTTAATTTTTCACCTAAATAAAAATGTAAATTTCACATATTCAAAAATTAGAGTCGCTATAAACCTGTGCACCATACGGCAAAGAGCATGCTTATGAGCCAGTCGGAGAAGCTGCAGTTCAAAGGTCCATCGCTGCTGAATCACTTGTATCCATAATTTCACACCTCATAGAAGAAGAACTGAGAAAAGATTAGTCCAAGATGAGAGAATAACGCTGACGTCAGACCCGCCCACTGCATCAGGCTGAAGCAGAAAAGGTTATAATCAGTATATCCTAGATTAAACTTATTATAATTCCAATAGGTGGCCCCACAGGTAATTTTAGAGTTAAGCCTCATATGAACAAATTGACAGTTTCGTGCAACTTCTGTGGTAGTGAGAAAGAAACTGCGGAGTGCAATCGCACACGTTAGCAAAGCCGCAAACATTTCTGGAATTGGGCTAGCTTGTAGGACTGGCTAGGCTCGTATGAGGACAAAAAAGATCTTCGGGTAGCAGTGCACTGAAATACGACTACTACTTCTTCGGAAAGCACTCGTGACTACGGTAAGCTAAAGAAAGGTCTCATATTTAAATTTTTTTACTTTCAAAATGACAACAGCTAGACTTTAGGTAAAATCCCACAATTCTGTGAAACTAATAAAACTGTCAAAAATTTAAAATTACTGAGAGCGATAGAGTAGAGCAAAAGTACGAGATTGATTTCTAGATACCTCTATATATTTCTGACTACTTCTAGGAACTCCTGGCTCGTACGGAATGACAGCTAAAGTGACAGCTGGCCGAAGTGAAGAAATACCGCAAACAAAATTTTAGCTAAACGACTTTCGTTCCATGTTAAACGAAATCGCCTAATATTCTGAGAGTTGATTAGCTTCGGCATTTTCAAGCATTGAGGCGATGTCTGGAATTCCACTGCAATTCCACAAATAATAATTTTTGTTCTAATTTTTTTAAACCTATTAACACCAACAGAAAGAAGAAATCACTTTAGTTGATTTTAAATTTTTAAGAGGCGAAGAAGTAGCTAACCAAAACGAAGGCAGACTAACCAGAAAAAGCAATTAAAAATACTTTTTTTGCTAACTTTTTTGAAAGGAATATGAGTGAGTAAATAAAAATTTTGAAGGTAATTTATTTCTCTTAAAAGTAATCGAATATTTCAAATAAAACGGTTACCTTCGAAATTAGTTATTTGATACATTAATTCGAGCATTGATTTTGTCCCATCCAAACTTAAAAGGGATTTATGCCTATGCTTGCTTTGAATTTGAAATAATTTACAATCCCATAAGAATATGCTTATATCCAGCATAGATATGACGTTTTAAAATAAGCGTTTTCAAAGTTAAATCCAACAATTTTTCGTGTAAAAAGTAGTCTCTTCCTAGTAAGAAATAAGCCCTTTTCAATCGACCCTGCTGCGAAAGAGGTTTCATTTATTGCTATTCATAACTTTCTCTTTAGGGTACTTTCTCTTCTTTGTTATATATTTTATTTTTCCCTTTCCAGATAAAATGTTAAATAGACAAGAAACAGACAAACAGTAGGAATCCAAAAAGTTAAACAGCACCAAAGGCTGTTCAAAAAGCAAAGAATAATGAAAGAAAATTTATCAAAAAAAAAATGAAATAAGAAAACAACACATTAAAAAGTCGTCGGCAACAAACAATGAGCGCAATGGAAATCTTAAGAACGTTAAACTCATGCTGACAATAGAAACAAGTACACAATGAGGATGTCAAGGGTACGCTGTGAGAGCATTTTTTCCCTATTTTTAGACACTTTACTTTCGCTGAAAATGCAGAATGAAAGAAAGAAAATGTAAAAAGAAACTCACTTTTCATATTTATTGTATTTTTGCTGCTACTGCTGCTTTCTTTAATCATTTTTATTCTCTTTGATATATGGTACGAGCGCACACATTCATCCTTACATACCCATACATGCGTAAATGCGTGTAGGTACCCCACTAGCATACATATGTGAACGATAACTGTTTTTCCCTACATTTTATCGCATTGTTGCAGTTTTGAAAATTTCTTTGCAGGTCACAAGTAACACGAAAGCAGAGGCAGAGGTAAAACAATAGAATTTGTAAGCGTTCCATGAGTATGTAACCCATTTTGTTTACATTCATTCAAACATACTAACCTCCAGTTTTTATAAGGAAAAAGAATTTCCGACTAAGTAAGGCTTATTTTCTTTCATATACAAATATAGCCTAAGGACCGTTTCTAATTAAGTCACAGAGCGGTGCCTGGCTCTAGTTCTGTAATTGGCATCACACGACCCAGCCAAAAAAATATTTTGGAATTTGACCACCATTATATTTGTGAAAAGGCCATCACACAATTTCTTTGGCTATAGGGCGCTGGCATATCAAAGAGGTCAGTCTCAAGAACATTTCTTCAAGCGTTTTTTCATTTGATTTTGATGCCTGCTTTCTTTACTTTACTTATAGTTACCAATTGGTACTTCGTGGCAAGAAGTTTTCTCAGTTGGAAGTTCTTCTGAGTTTGTCTGTCAACAATAATGTGCCATCCACAAAGCACGGCGAAGTAATACTACTACAACAACAACATTTAAATTGTTTTCAGGAATTATGTAACTTCGAAACAAAGCTTACTTCATTTTGATTAATGTTAGTGTTTGGGAATACCAAATCTATGTCTCTTATTGCGTCCTCCAAAGTATCAAAAAGCGATAGTTGTTTCCCTTGTACTTTTCGTTCATTTTATTAACTACAGATCACCAGTTGTTAACATTTACCTACAAATTTTATTGTTTTTCATTCAATTATATGATTTTCCTTTCCTTCGCCTTTCTTTGTTGATCGTCTTTATATAATTTTAATGTTCCTTTCCTTTATTCTCCTTCCTTTCTTGTTAATTTACTTTATTTATTTCATTAGATTTTAGTTTATATCACCATTTCCTTACCTTGCCAACCCTCAGTTAATGTTTCATTATTTTTGTTATTTTATTTTATTTCAATCTATTTTATTTTATTTTGTTTTATTTTATTTTATTTTATTTTATTTTATTTTATTTTATTTTATTTTGTTTTATTCTATTTTATTTTATTTTAGTTTATTTTGTTTTATTTTATTTTATTTTATATTGTTATTTTATTTTATTTTATTTTATTTTATTTTCTTTTATTTTATTTTATTTTATTTTATTTTATTTTATTTTATTATATTTTATTTTATTTTGTTTTATTTTATTTTATTTTATTTTATTTTATTTTATTATATTTTATTTTATTTTATTTTATTTTATTTTACTTTATTTTATTTTATTTTCTTTTATTTTCTTTTATTTTATTTTATTTTATTTTATTTTATTAAATATTATTATTATTGGTCTTGAGCTCATTTATAGTCATTATTTTATTTCATTTAATTTAATTTAATTTTATTTTATTTTGTTTTATTTTATTTTATTTTATTTTATTTTATTTTATTTTATTTTATTTTATTTTTTTTGTTTTATTTTGTTATTTTATTTTATTTTATATTATTTTTTTTATTTTATTTTATTTTATTTAATTTTATTTTATTTTATTTTATTTTATTTTATTTTTTTTTTTTAATTTATGTGACTTTATTTTATTTTATTTTATATTATTATTGTTGGTCTTCAGCTCGTTTATAGTTAAGGGCCTTTTCTTTTTCTTTATTTTATTTGATTTTATTTTATTATATTTTATATTATTTTATTTTATTTTATTTTATTTTATTTCATTTTATTTAATTTAATTTCATTTTATTTTGTTTTATTATATTTTACTAAAATTTATTTTATTTTATTTTAGTTTACTTTATTTTATTATCTTAGATTTTATTTTATTATATTTTATATTATTTCCAAGCCCAATTACAAAAGATTCTAAAAATAATATTAATTGTATGGTTGATTATTCTTAGCTTTAAAAAAATTATTATGAACAACGAATCGTTAAAAAAAACATGAAATACATAGTGAGGCACGTAAAATGAGGTACGAAGGAGGGGTATGAATATTTAATTATAACATAGATGGATACAAGCAGCCCTGCCTACATTTCACATACTTCTTACAAAGACCTACACAATCTTTTGTTGTGTTCTGAAATCGCCTTGTTTTCATGCGTTGAAGCCATAAAGTGTAGATTTTTATGTTTTTGTGACAGCGTGGGACAAGTACAAATATGAACAAGCATTGCTTTTGGAAGTCAAAAGAGACACAACAAATATAACAAAAGAAACAAGTACACACAAAGCTACAAAAATGCTGTTGAAGCATAACAAGTTTATAGGACATATTTTTTTGGTGCAATAAAAAAGTTTCAAAATTATTAAATATGGCTTTAAATGAAATTCATAGAATTTAGTTAGTAAAGGTGTAAGCGCAGTGCTTATCAAAGAAGTAAAATATCGCTATGAACAGGAAGCGACCAAAGACAAATAAGCTTTATTGCGGCTTTCAAAGAGAACTGAATATTGTGAGATAATTACAAGTCTTAATGGTTTATCAGGCAGCGTAGATATAGTACTACTCTAATAATAATTTTATCCCACCATCACTTATTTCAATAAAACCGCGGGGTTTGCTTTATAAGTACGCAGTATCCCCGCTGGGAATCGATATAAATAATAATAGATTCGGCATGAGTTTTAAACCACAAAGGATGTCTGAAATTTTTCGTTTTATATTAACCTTCTGCAACTGACGTCGTAGTCTGACAAACAGCGCAAATCAAAACTAAGAGCGTACTTTGGAAATATTTAATATTTTTTTTGTTGTTGGTTTTATGGTCTGTTCATTTTTACATATTTTTGTAAGTTTAACGAGCTCAAAACCAGTTGATAATAATTTTTAGTTAGTTACTATTATTTTTGGTTAGAAAAAAAATTTAAAGCAACAAACATATACAGGCTATAGTTCTAGTACTATTTCGAAAACAGGCACAGTCTGACGAGAAATCGTGTCCTCTCATTTTATATTGAATTATTCTACAAAACTTTTTATGCAATAATTCCGGCAAAAGTTGATTTAGCGAAACGATATTTGGCGAACAAAATAAAAAATAAAATGCGAACCATGCAAGCTATATCGGATAGATCTTGCACACATAATAAGCTTTTTAAGAAAACCTCAACCGCGAAAAAATTTTGTGAATTTTCATTAAGTAGGCTTAGCGCCGCCCACTTATCAGCATAAAAATTCTGATAATTTTAAAAGAGACTACTTGTAGTTTCAACTAGACATTACAATCACAACTGGTCATCTGCTTCTCAATAGGATGTAGTATACTCCTGCCAAAAACTAAGTAAATCGGATAACACACATTGATTTTATACGTTTCATGAACATGCAATATTTGTGTGTATGAGAAGAAGAAGGGATGATCAGGACGATGAGCTGAGTCTCTCAGTCTGTCTGTTTATACGCAAACTAGTCCCTCAGTTTTTAAGATATCTTGATGAAATTTGGTTTGGAACCAGCAAGATCGGGCCAATACAACGCATAGCTGCCATACTATCGATAGTTTCGATAAATGGGTTTTGGGCTATAAATGTTGCAATTAAAAAGCTAGGAACGTAAAATTTTGCAGGTGTGGTACTTATTATATATGTAATGTGTGTAGCGAAAATAAGCTAGATCGGACCTACGTAACATATAGCTCTCACACAATCGATTGTTCCGATAAATGGGGTTTGGGCTATGTATCTTTAAATGATCAGTTTGGCTGAGTTTTTACTAATGCTGGCTTTATAATACGAACTGAAAAGTATTAAAATAGACCTGCGAAAATATAATAGACCACGAACTTAGACTTCGCTATTTTTAGTAATTATTTAGTATTATTTAACCGAAAAGCCTCTAGCGGCTATCTCCAAATTCTAATGAAAACTTTTAATAATTAATTGATAAGAAAATTGTTAAAAAAATAAAAACCATAATAATTTTTATTGTCTTACTTTATATTACAGAAAAATTACAACGATTTTTATAGCGATAGTAAACTTGTTAAATTGGATCTCAAGTTCATTTACAGTCACGAATAATTTAAAAGTGTACAAGCGGAGAAAACCAGTGTATAAACAATTGAACTGTTGGTATATACAAGGTGGCGCAAAAGTAATCCTCCTATCGGAAAATGCTATAAATTTTGCGATTGGCCCTTAAGTCAGTTCTGTTTTAACATTTGTATAGTAAACACATGCGAAATACACGTTAATAAACAATGTTACGCTACACTGCTCCAAAACGCGGAATATTGCTGACTATTTATTTGACCAATAATCGGTCGGGGCCAAACGGTTACTGTGAATGGTGAGCGCTACAGAGCAATGATCAACGAGTTCTTTTTGCCGCAACTTGATGAATTGGGATTGGAAAACATGTGGTTCCAACAAGACGGTGCAACAGCACACACTGCACGTGCCACAACCGATATGCTGAACATCGGAAGCTTACTTTTGCGCCACCTTGTACAATAAATAAAGCCGAAGAGCATAACCGGAGTGTAAAAAATGTTCAAAAAAAAAATTACCATGAGAATTGCTAAAATCCGAGCGACTGTAGGGCAGATAAAGCTCACATCCTTCTAATAGTCTTCAAGTGTATATCTTTATAATCATTAGCAATTCATATATAGGCGTTAGTTGTTTAGCACTGTAAAATTTTTTTTTCTACTTTTTCAAGTTTAATATAGAAGAGCCATTGATTTTAGAATTTTTAGCGCGCGAATTTCAAACTAAACTTAATTTGATACATTCCAGCAATTTTTTCTAAATTAAATATGTTAAATTTTGTAAATTTAAATTAAATTACAAATGTGCATATTTAAAAAGTAAAAACCATGCTCAAATGCACATATCTATATATGTACCATTTAATTATTTTTTCAAACAACACCACGCTTTGGGTTATATCGATTTCAGGACCAAATTTGTCAAAAATAATTTTTAGCTTTTAAAGTATTACAGTTAAAAGCATATCAACATTCAGCTTATATTTATAGTTTCGTGTATATATTTTATACCAAACGCCTATTTGATGTCATTCACACGCTTACAATCAGCATAAACAAACTAACGCAGTGTTGTCGTTGCATGCAGCACCAAATATAAAAAAATTTACATATAAATGTTTGTAAAAATAATTGCATTCATATGAGTATGAATGTAAACATGTAAATGGCTATGAAAGCCGTAACTATAAATGAACAAATATAAATATGTATCTGGTTCATTCCACGGCAATCGGTACCGAACATTTAGCTGAAAATTTTAATGTATCATTTACAGTTACCCTGCAGTCAAACCAACTAGTTGCAAACTACTTTACAACTAGTATATGCACCAAGCCCAACTAGTCAGCCAACTGTCATATTTCCATATACGCAACTGGTATTTTTAACATGGCGATGTCCTACGATATGTCAATTGTCAGATTGCGAACAGAACATACCAGTCATCTACTACTCATAAAATACTAGTTTGTATATAGTGGAAATATACTAGTACCATACTGTTCGTAAAATACCAGTTTCATAGTAGTTCAAAATAGAGGGATATTTACTAGTAAAATATCAGTCTAATGATACCAGTATCATACTAGTTCGAAAAAGTTAAAAGAATTCTAGTCCAAATGTGGACCAAAACCTCTAGCAGGGATTAATGTAAGAAAATTTACTCACGAATACATCATTTTCAGTTTTCATAACTTTCGCTGTTAAAACCCCCGATTTGGCACATAAACTATATATTTGGAATATTTCATAAGTAGGTGGAGAATTACAATAGCATGCAACGCAAATGAAATGAACGAAAGAAATAATTACAGCTTATGTCGCCTAAACGCATACTATGAAAATTGTAGTTGTATATTGAACTTTTTCTGACTACTTAGTATGATTTCAAGCAGAGAATTATAGTTGGATACTAGTATGTTTAATGACTAGTTTGATATTTCACGGCAAGGTAGTATTTGAAATAGTTATTTATGTGTAAATGTTTATGATTTTAATTGTGTGAAGTCAAAGGGGAAAAAAATAAAATTTAAAAGGAGTTATTTATGAGATATTTTTTGTTGAAACGGTTGGCTTATATTTTTATTTTTAGCAAATAATCCTTTTGACAATAACTGCTTTTTTTTTACAAGTATAAGCACACAACTTTATCTGCCAATATGAAATAATCTCGGATAAAACCAGTGCTGCCAAGTTGTATGATGTAGTTTTCTCTATACTTTACAAACTATTTTACCGACCTTTATCACTCTGGTTTATCAACATTACATTTTATAATTGGGTTAAGTTATTTAATTTGTTTATATTAATAGTGTTATGGCTCTAAGGTGAAGACGTAATCTCTAATAATATGAGTCCAATTTATATCAAGAAGGATTATACTAGATTATACACAAAAATTATCTAATTAAATATTATGTCACATTTTGGAATTATTTTTCATCAATTTCAACTAACGTAATGTAATCATAGGCATTGATACCGATATGAAAGCTTATAAATGTGCTGAAAATTCTGATGAAAACACCAAATTAAGTTTTACTTTACTAAGTTTTGTATATGATTTGTAAATTACATGTTTTTATTCACTAATTTTTCGAATTCAACTCCTTTTATAGAAAGATATAAGAAAGAGATAGAGTTCAATATATCAAAGTTCTTAGAATGAATAGACATGCCCGTCTGTCTTTGGGTAAGCAAAATTAATATAAATGTAATTCTCCACCAAAGGTAGGTTATCTACGATTTGAAATGTGCGAAATCGATATCGAAAAATTCGAAAATTGTATAAAATGAGATAATGCATTAATAGAAGCAGCTTTAATAATAAAATGTGGTACCTTCATTGATTAAATCTTTAATAGAGTAAGATTTTACGATAGACCATATAACTAATAATAAAAACAGGCGAAATCGCCATGCTAGCCCTGAAAATGAGGTAGCATCAATGAAATCAAGAAAAGCTTATTATAATTATTGCCTATTTAATATGACACATCTTTGTAAACTAGTAGCCTGTTTTTTTACACGCATATACAAGTTTGAGATTAAAAAAACTGTCAACGGTAATTTGGTACAGGGTGGCTGATGAATTTTGCTACATTAAGACACTCAAATAATTTTTTTTTCAGTGTATGGAATTCATTTTTCTTTTATTCATGTTAAAGCTCATTACATTTTATTAAATATAGCTTAATTAGTTTTAAAAATAATGGAATTTAAATGCCCCCCCCTGCTCGTCGATGTTGTTGTTGTTGTTGTTAACAGTGCTTCGCCCTGCCCAATGGGCTCGATCACTCTAAATTGTCATCAGGCTCTTCTAACGGAAGTCCGAGGAAATGCGCAGTTTCCACAGGGTTGGACTAGAGTGATGTGGGTGTTAGAAGAGTGGGTTCAACTGAACAGGAAAAGAGATGTATGGTATCATGAGGGGTCATACCACATGCAGGGCATGTATTTGGTATGTTGGGGTTCAGTCTGCATAAGTAAGAGTTTAACCTATTACAATATCCAGAGCGAAGTTGTGCTAGTATGACTCTAGTCTCCCTCGGAAGTACACGCTCCTCTTCAGCCAATTCAGGTGGTTGAGTATTAATAACGGGATTCACAGGCCGAGATCTGAGGGATCTGTCTACCGACTCAGTGTGGAGGTCATTTAGAGCCCGTCTATGGTTCCGCAGATCAAACGGCAAAGAGATATGATGCCGAATCTCATCGTAGTGCTTACGGAGATGTCTCCTTATGTCTCTGGGGGGCGGTGCTACGTCCAAAAGATGTCGGTTTGGATGACTAGGTTTGTGACAGTTCAGAAGGAACTGTCTACTCAAGAGTTCCGCGTGCTCTTGAACATAGAGCAATTTAGCCTCTTGATGGAGGTGAGACTCAGATGACATAAGCAGGCATCCCGTGGCAGTTCTGATGGCGGTGTTTTGGCAGACTTGCAATTTCCTCCAATTGGTGTCAGAAAGGTTGGGCGACCATATAGGCGCAGCATAGTCAATAACCGGCCGGCCAATAGCCTTATATGTAGCAAGCAATGTTTCTTTGTCTTTTCCCCAAGTACTGCCGGCCAGTGACTTGAGGATCTTATTGCGGCTCTGTACCTTTGAGGCTATTGCGGTGGCATGACCAGCGAAGGTGAGGCCGTTGTCAAATGTCACGCCCAAGATTTTTGGGTGGTTGACAGTAGGTAGAGGTACTCCATCTACGTGGACATTTAACTCTTGCCCCATCTGCGCATTCCATGTGGTAAACAATGTCGCCGTAGATTTAGTCGGAGACAGGGTCAGATTACGCTCGGTGAAGAAGCTGGAAAGGTCATGGAGGTAACTGTTGATTCTTATACAGAGTTCATCAATGGAGGGACCCTTGCCCGAGGCCATTATCGTGCAGTCGTCAGCGTAGGAAACAATGGAGACTCCCTCTGGTGGGGGGGGAAGTCTCGAAATATAGAAATTAAACAAGAGGGGGGAGAGAACACCACCTTGCGGCACCCCTTGTTTTATTCTTCGTGGTCTAGATTTCTTGTTCCTAAATTTGACTGTTGCCTGTCGACCGTTGAGGTAATTAGCGGTCCACCTCTTAAGGCCGGCAGGGAGCGGTGTCTCATCCAGGTCTCGGAGGAGAGTGGCGTGATTGACCGTGTCGAATGCATTTGACAGATCAAGTGCCACGAGAACCGTCCTATGGTTTGGTGGATTTTGGTTCAAACCGTTGTTAATCTGCGTTGTAATGGCGTTCAAAGCGGATGTCGTGCTGTGATTTTTGCGAAAACCATGTTGATGATCGGCCAATTTTAGATTTGTAACGAAGTAGGGAAGCAGAATGGACTCTAGCAATTTCGCTACCGGCGAAAGGAGGGATATCGGACGATAGGACTCTCCTAGGTTCGCCGGCTTCCCTGGTTTTAGTAGGGGAACTACAATCGCTTGTTTCCATATCTCAGGAATAACGAAGGTAGTTAGAGAGAGATTGAAGAGAGCCGCTAAATAATTCTGTCCTTCTTGGCCAAGGTGTTTGATCATCTTCATGGCAATTCCGTCGGGTCCGATGGATTTTGAGGGTTTGGCCTTCATTATGGCTTCCTTAACCTCTGCGGCTGAGACGGCAATGGGCGCAGTAGAGTGTTTGTGTTTGCGCGCACGTCGGAAGGCTCTTCTCTTAGCCCTATCCGCAGGTGGATGCATTATAAACAGCCGGCAAAAGGAGCTCGCGCATTTCCTGGCGTCCGATTTGACACTGTCGCCGAAAGCAATGGCGACCTTGTCTTTGTGTTTGGTCGGATTGGATAGGGCCTTGACAGTCGACCATAGTTTGCCGACTCCGCCGGAGAGGTTGCATGTCTCAAGGTGTTGTTTCCACTTGGTCAGCTTGTGTTCGTTGACAATCCTGCGGATTTCAGCATTGAGATCTTTTATTCTGGGATCTGCGGGATTGATAAGTCTCACTTGGTCACGTTCTCTTGCCATCGCCGCAGCTTCTGCCGGGAAATTCGGACGAATTTCTGGTATTCTGCCAGCAGGAATAAAGCGGCATGAGGCTGAATTAATGATCTTGCGAAACTCTCGTTCACCTTTGCGTACGTCCGTTGGAGTGGGTAAGGCAGCGAAGGAGCGCTCTGTATATTCAGTAAAGCGGTCCCAGTCCGCTTTGGTGAAGTTGATGTATGTTATTTTATCAGTCGTTATGAAGTCGGTCGGTCGTTCAACAGAGAGTAAAATGGGTAGGTGGTCTGAAGCTAACGTAAGCATCGGTCGCCAGATGACAAAGTTAATAAGGCCCGCGCTCGTTATGGAGATGTCTGGCGAGCTGTGACAGTTACCTGCCACCCTGGTGGGGGCATCTCCATTGACTGTACAGAATGCTGAGTTATCTATTTGGTCTGCAATTGCCTGTCCTCTACTGTCTGCTGGCAAGTTGGAGTGCCAGAGATCGTGATGTGCGTTGAAGTCGCCTAGGATTAGGCGGTTATCGCCCCTTAGCAACGCACTAATGTCGGGATGATAGTCTCTAGGACAACACGTGACAGGAGGAATATAAATGTTTATGATTTGCAGGTCGGCGTCTCCTGACCGGACTGCTATGCCCTGGCATTCTAAGGTAGAGTCCCTGGGGTCGACGTCAGGGGAAAATAGATTGTATTGTACAGAGTGATGTGTGATGAACGCAAGGCCGCCCCCAAGACCGCTGGGACGGTCTTTACGATGTACATTATACCCATCACAAGTTCGTAAGTCCGATCTCGTGTTCAGTTGTGTCTCTTGTATCGCGGCGATTTTGATGTTGTGCGTCTTCATAAAGTCAGTTATCTCCGCGATCTTTCCAGCTAATCCGTTACAGTTCAGCTGCAGAATTTTGAAGTGTGTAGGAGGGGAGGCGGGGGACATACTAGGCGTGAGGGACGGATGCGTTTGCCTAGGTGGAGGTAGGCTAAGGCCTAAACTATGTCGCAGTCTAGAGTTGACAGCGCCATGGCCGATGTTGTCTGGCGTGGAGGGCGGCTGTGTACTGCAACAGGGGGCTATGAACGAATCCGTCCAAAGGTTGCCGTTTGCGAGCCCAGAGCACATAAGGGTGTGACACAGGCCAAGGCAACTGTTGCACTTGACCGATGTCGCAGGCGTATACAATCTTTGCCGACAAACGGTGCACGTAGTGAAAGGTACTAGGAGGTGGTGTTCCTGACCCACGTGCAGGCTGGAAGCAGGGGGGGGCATTGGAGGCAGAGACAGAGGGGACTGACGCTCGGCGATGCTCATATCTGACCTATTCCGGGGGGAGTAGGAGTGTTGAGCGGCCGTGTGAGATGGAGACGCTGGTGTGCGTGAGCGACAGTCGGGAGTGGGTGAGGCAGGGATGGCAGCGGTGCTGCCAGTCGTGTAGACTGAGCCACTATTGTGACTATTGGAAGTAGTTAGAGGCGGTAAGGGAGTGCCAGAGCGGCGGCTACCGCGGGACGTCCTAGGACGTGTACAGCAAGGTGCCTCAAAGGTACTAAAGAAAGTACGGGGTCTGTGGATGGCAGGGTTAAGCCCTGAACATCCAGATTTATGTAACCATCTCTTACACTTGGCGCATTGTACCGAATAGGACCGTTTAATATAAATTTTCTTCCAGCAAACGCAGCAGATCCAGTCTCTTGGTCCAGGATTGGGTTCGACCCCAGCCCGTAACAAGAGACAATGGAGCAACCCAGCTGCAAGGGTTTGCTCCGAGGACGACAATTTAAGGGTGGGACGGGACAGATTGGACATGCTCGTCGATGCATGTGTTCATTACTGCTTGGAGAGTTGAGACAGGAATAGCCGCAATTGTTTCTCGAATGGATTGCCTTAGTTCATTCAAATTTGTTGGTTTTGCTTTGAAGACTTCCTGTTTGCAATAACCCCACAAGAAAAAGTCAGGTGCAGTAAAGTCAGGCGACCTGGGTGGCCAACGGAATGTGGAGTTTCTGGATATCAGCTTATTGGGAAATTTTCGTCGCAATTCTGTCATAACAGGTTGGGCTATATGAGGAGCTGCACCATCTTGCTGAAACCACACAGAGTTGAAAGAAATTCTCATTCGGCGTAATTCTGGATAGAAAAACTCTCTCAACATGCTCAAGTAACGGTCTCCAGTAACCGTAACGGTGTGACCGTTTTCTTCGTAGAAGTAGGGCCCGACAATGCAGCGTGATGAAACTGCACACCACACTGTGACACGAAGTGGATGCAACTCCGTCTCATGGAGTATCTGTGGGTTGGAAGCACTCCATATTCGACAATTTTGTTTGTTTATGTTGCCGTTTAAATCGAAATGGGCCTCGTGAGACATGAAAAGACAGTTCAACATGTTTCCATCCTCTTCCACCATTTGAAGCATCTTCTGGCAAAATTCCAAGCGAATCGGCAAGTCTGCAGTGTTCAGTTTGTTGGCCATTTGAATTTTATATGGGAATAAGTCCAAATCTTTGTGCATAATTGACTGTAATGACTGTCTGCTTACACCCATTTGAGCAGGTAAGCTTCTTGTCGAAACACGTGGATTGTTTTGTATGGCAGCAGCTACAGCAGCGATTGTTTCCTCCGTTCGAACTGAAGGGTTTCGATGGTAAGGTCTTCTGTTGACTGTCCCATGCTCGGCAAAATTGTTTACAAGTCTTATTATGGTCCATCTGCTCGGAGGATTGCCGCCAAACGTGCGCCTATACTCTCTTTGAACCGAAACTACGGACTCCAGTGCGTGATAGCGGCGGACAATCCAAATTCTTGTTTCAGTGTCCCAGTTATCCATTTTTGTTAAATGTAAAAGACAATCTGCAAAAGAAAAAAAAAACTAACCAGATTCATTAAACAGAAAAAAAGTTATTTAATTTTTTTTTGGTAGCGGCTTTCATTAGCCACCATAATCCAAAAAGCAATTTGTCAGCACATTTTTGTAAGTTGGCAGGATTCGACTCTGATGATCGCCTGCTCTACCCAATGAGTTACGGCGCACACAAAATTGTAATGAAAAAAAATTCATTGACTTGAAAAAGATTTCAGAAATCAATGAAAAGAAAGTTAAAAAATTGTAGACGTTATTTTGAGTTAAGTTTTAAATCTAAACCGGAATAAATTGAAAATTGGTGTAGGTAATTGAAAGGTTTCGAATTTATTACAAAAAAAGTTTAAAAAATTGCTTAAACCAACGAATGGTTTGAAATTTAAGCTCAAATTTTTAGCCGTGTAACAAACGGATATTTGTTTACGAAGCATAGCAAGGCGCATACATACATACATTCCCTCATTTGATATTTCGTTTATTAGCCGTGTTTTTTTTACCCGCATCTGCGTTTGCGCTTAATATTTGTACTATTTCATAGTTGCAGATAAAGTTGTGCGCTTAGCAGTCCATACAAATATCAAGCGCAAACGCGGATGAAAAAAACACGGCTATTATTAAGGTATGATAAAACACATTGCTTAAAGTCGATATAACAGTTTTGCAAAATGTAAAGAAAACAACATCATAAAACATGGAAGTACTGATTGGGTAAAATATATGATACCCCTTCTTCAACTTTTTAACTCATTTAACACCAAACAAATGCGTTTAATTTAGATGCTCTCAAAAAACTTCGTAAGTTTATTAGTCAAACAAAATTTATGAGCGCCATTAAGTGCTTTAGCAACTCGTCGTAGGGCAAACTAATAGCAGTTAATGCGTACATGGGACTATATCCCGTAGACAATATTTTATGCTCGTACAACGTTTGCTGTCTGACTATCACAAACCAGTCCTAAACAAACAACTAATCAAAAAGATAGGAATGAAGTATTTAAAGTGAATACCCCTTCAAATTCTTTTATGTTTCTAGTCTAAGTGAGGTTTTTGTGTAAAAGTCCAATAAATGAGCTGAAGCCATTAAAGGCAAATAAAATTTATTTTAAGAACTCAACTGGCTGAGAGTTTTTGTTTTCATCTTCCAAATTTTGTATACGCAGATATTTTTATACGCTTGTTTTTAAGTGGTCTTAAGCTTGTTACAATGTTTGTGTTTTGTCTATAGTTCAGCACAAGCACTCAGCAAAGCTGTCATTGGCCTTCATCTTAGGCAACTTTTCGCCATAACTCTTATCATCTTAAAAGCCAAAATGTACCAGGCAAGCGCATTGAGTGCTTTTCGACTGGCATTGGCTCAATTTGCTAAAATGCTATGACGCTTTAATGTCAATATCAATAAAGTTGTGGAGAAGTATGTGCCAAGAGCGAAATTTTAGAATGTGAGATGCATTTGGCGCACAGGACGTGGCATATTTTCACTATGTAACATAAAAAGTGTTGCTGTATATCTACATTTATGTGGATATAGTAAAGTTTGTTGCTAAGATAAAAAAATAAAATCACTTCAGTACTACGCTTTATTGTTGCAAAAGGCGTTCAAAGTCATTAATGGTTTTGACGGCATTCATAGACTTTTCCAATGTAGCAATAAACTGGCTAAACATAAAATAGGCATGAAAAATAAATAAATTAAAAATAAAAAATTATCAAAAACAAGTAAGGAAGTCTAAGTTCGGGTGGAACCGAACATAAATATCCAGCTCTGTATAAGTGGTCGTGGTAAATTGTTGTGGAGTTATGACCTATAGTGGTTTTAAATTTTTTCTACTACCATGTGGGCAATCTTATGTGTGTCTGTGTGTCCGGCGTCCAAAGTACTTAACCGATCTTTATGAAATTTTCACAGTACATTCTTGGGTTCACTGGTTACAGTATAGTATATATGTAATTTTGAAAAGCGTAGATAGTATACCTTGTATCATGTTTCGTAATTTTATTTAACACGGTTCTGAAGTTAATAATAGCTGAAATTTGATATGTTGTTCCTTTATATGTGGGCGGTATCACACCAATTTTCCAAAATTATTAATAAGTTCACCAGTTCATTGTAACTACGAATTCTAGTATTCTATCTGCATCAGTGAATGAGATATGGCATGTGCCGGCTTCCTACCTCTCTTTTAGAAAACTTTGGTCCAAAAGTGGCCGTGTTCGTTAACCGATTT
This sequence comes from Merzomyia westermanni, assembly GCA_949987695.1. Lineage (NCBI taxonomy): Eukaryota > Metazoa > Arthropoda > Insecta > Diptera > Tephritidae > Merzomyia > Merzomyia westermanni. The sequence continues at coordinate 90,137,707 of OX465293.1, forward strand.
TGCTTATTTTCCGTACTCTACATGTCTATAGTATACCTTGTGTTAAGTTTCGTAATTCTATCTTACACCGTTCTGAAGTTATTAACATTCGAATTTGAAATTTGCTTGTCTCATAAGTGGGTGGTGCCACACCCACTTCCCAAAATTTTGCAAAAACCATATAAAGAATAAGAAAATTTGTGTAAGTACAAAATTATATTATTATACCTGTATCAGTTAATTAGATATGAAAAGTAGGCGTGGTCGAAAAGCGATTCCGCTTATTTTCCAGGGGTGCATTTATCACAACAATAGTATGCCTCCTATACTAGCGTAAACGGTGCTTAAGTTATTAAGAGTAAAAGTTTGAAAATTTCTTTACTCATATGTGAGTGGTGCCATGCCCCTTTTCCAAAAATTTTATAAAATTGTCAATGGGACAACCAAATTATTAAATCTAGCAAGTTTCAGCATTGTAGCTGCTTCTATTATTGAATTAACCCATTTTATACGTTTTTAGAAATTTTCGATATCGAAAAAAGGGGCGGGGTTATGGTTCGATTTCGCCCATTTCAAATAGCAATCTACCTTGGCCTGTGTGCCAAATTTCATTGAAATATCTCAATTTTTACTCTACTTATCGTGTCCACGGACGGACGGACAGACATGTCTTAATGGATTCCTCTGTTCATTCTAAGAACTTTGGTATATGGAACTCCATATCTATCTCTATTATTTTACACCGTTACAAACCACCGTTATATGACCAAAACTATAATACCCTGTGTACTAGTACACGCTGGGTATACAGATAACAAGATGCTGCTGATTTTGTATACGACTGTAACAAAATCGATATGGAACTTCCCCTTTCAAGATGAGTCTGTGAAAACTTTTTTTTGACCTGCCTTTGCCTTGTTTGGAAGCATGCATTTTTTTTAAAACGTCCTAGAATCAAATCAAATTAGTCAGTGTTTTCTTTTTAATTTTATATTTGTTTTACAAAATATGTCATTCCAAATTTTATTTCCGCTCTTAAAGCTTTTAATTAAGCTAATGAGAAAGAAACTAACGGAACATTCCAGAGAAATAATAATTATAAACTCCGCTCAGAGTGTGTTGACACAACTCTAGGATTATCCAATAACATAACGCATTTAAATTTGCACTGATTCCAGCACTGGCCAAAACAGTAAGTGTTGTTGTTGTTGTTGTTAACAGTGCTTCACCCTGGCCAATGGGCTCGATCACTCTAAATTGTCATCAGGCCCTTCTAACGAAAGTCCGAGGAAACGCGCAGTTTCCACAGGGTTGGACCAGAGTGATGTAGGTGTTAGAAGAGTGGGTTCGACTGTACAGGAGAAGAGATGTTTGGTATCATGAAGGGACATACCACATGCAGGGCATGTGTTTGGTATGTTGGGGTTCAGTCTGGATAAGTAAGAGTTTAACCTATTACAATATCTAGAGCGAAGTTGTGCTAGCATGACTCTAGTCTCCCTCGGAAGTACACGCTCCTCTTCAGCCAATTCAGGTGGGAAACAGTAACTAACATATTTGAGCTATGTTCGCAAAGGTATTGGAAGATCATCCCACAATATTAAATCTTACTTTTCTTTTTGTTGCTCATGCAATGCAATTCATGCACAAATAGAAAGCAAAAAAGGTACTCTTCTGCTTCTATTCAACAGATGAATTGAATTTCTGCTACTAACTAAAAATTTCATTACTCAGGAGACAAAGCGGAGTGCTAAAACTTCATGCATTAATCAAAGAAAAATATACCTGGAGAAGCAATAACACTGACGGTTTGTGTTTAAGCGAAATAATTGTATTTATTTTATATTCACAGCTGACGACACAATTAGTTCAAAACGGACTACGCCCCTCGTATGGCAATTGCAGCTTTAATTCGAGCTGAATAAAAATTCAAATCGGTATCTCTTGTTCTTTGTGCTTTTGCATTCACGGGCCTTTGAAAAACGCTTGCCTCTCGTTTTTGTAGGTAAATATTTTGCTTAAGAGAAACACATCTTGAGTCTTACAGTGAGTTCTTCTATAGTTTTAAGAGAATTTTTCATAGATTTGATATAAGCGAGTTGTTAGGTACTGTGAGCAATCATTTTGAGTGACGTCCATGACGGATTTTTGATGACAATTTTGACGCATACGCCTTCTCTAGGAAACCAAGAATACCTTTATCATCTAATATAAGATATCCGATAAGCAGAACTAGCAGATGTTATCCTTGGACCTTTCGACGTTACCTTGAGGTTACATATAACCGAAAGCAGTTTTACTAAGTTGGAAGAGTTTATCAAGAGGAAGGGTTCATCTTGAGAAGATAGAAAATATGTTAAATATATGGAAAAATTCTTTCTGTGGACGCTGGGAATACACACTACATCCATATCAGGCGTTCCTGCTTTTGAGGTGCGTCTTTGCTTTTCCCAACTAGCCTTTTTCGTGTGGTTGGGAGCAGGTTTCAAGTCTCCCTCTTGAGTTTGCGATCAGCAGACCACTAAGAAAGAAAGAACATATGATTTCGTTTTATAACGAGATGTTGCAGTAAAACTTTTTTTGTTGCATTGTCCGTTATAATCTTCATAAAAATGACGTGGTCTGCAAACCTGAGGCAACATTTCTGACAGAATCTCTAGTCAACTTTTGAGTATACAGTTTGGAGCCCAATCAATTTAAGTATCATAACATGCAAATTAGAAATTGTTCAAAAATTTTCCTGAATTTTCAGAATTTTTTTTGGTTCGAGGATGTTTAGTGATTTCTTCCATACAATGCATGAACCAATTTTAATTTTGTATACAAGAAAATTTTGAACAGACTGTACAATAAAAATTCTAGAAATTTAGGGAAATTTTTGAGCGTGTTCTAGCTTGCACAATCTTGTATTAAAATTGATTGGTCTAGAAAATTGCGTACTCAGGAAATTTCTAGAAACTCTGCCAAAAAAAATTTAAGATTTCAATGGCCATTTTTTTAAGTTGAACTAACTTTCCTGCACTTTGTGCAAACTTTGAAATTTCTTTTAATGTGAATTCTCTTACAGAATTCGCTATGTTTTAAATGAAAATTAACAAAAATACAGATTCTTTTTATTTAGACGAACGATATCCAATTTAATTTTACTACTATTATGTTGAACACAGCTGTATATGTAATTTTTTATTGAAGTTATTTCTCACATTCGAGACTATTAGGTAGCTTAAGTGATTTGTTTTAAATTAAAAGTTTTTGTTCCACTGTTTTTGGCTCGTTTGTCTGTATTCTGTTCTCACGTAAGTGCACACTCGTTTCTTAAGCAATTCATAAGCACTTAGCTTACCACTTTCGAACGGTTGACCACCCTCATTGCCCTCCACTTTGCCAGAATTTATTTTTTCTGCTGCGCTTGGGAGAGCGAGCGCTTAAGCGCCTTGGCATGTACAGGGTGTTTTTTTTACAGGTTTGTTTTTCGAATAGAGATAAAACTGGCATTTTGTGGTCAAATCTGGCAACTCTAATGTCATTTATGTTCAGTTTGGTTTGCCATTTCATCATGAACAGGTTGACAAAAGAACAACGCTTGCAAATCGTGCAAATTTATTTCGAAAATAATGGTTCAGTTCGCGAAGTTTACCGTGAGCTCCGTCCATTTTATGGTCGACATAATCGTCCATCAGAGCAATTAATTCGGTTAACCATGGATCGTTTTCGCACTACGTTTACTCTATGTGATAATACGCATCCGCAGAGACGTCGAACAGTGCGCACCGAAGAAACAATTGCCGCTGTAGAGCAAAGTGTTGAAGAGGACCCGAATGAATCGATTCGCCACCGTGCACAGCAATTGGAGCTTTGTCCATCAACTTTATGGAAGATTTTCCGCAAAAATCTTGGCTTGCGACCTTACAAGATCCAGCTTGTGCAAGAATTAAAGCCGCGAGACCATGCAATGCGTCGTGATTTTGGTGTATGGGCCGAAAATGAGATTGATTTCGATGCTGATTTTCATCGCAAAATTTTGTTCAGTGATGAGGCTCATTTTTGGTTGAATGGCTACGTCAACAAGCAAAATTGCCGCATTTGGAGTGAAGAGAATCCACATGAGACCCTTGAAACGCTATTACATCCACAAAAACTGACTGTTTGGTGTGCTCTATGGGCTGGTGGAGTCATTGGGCCATACTTCTTCCGCAATAATGCTGGAGAGGCAGCTACCGTTAATGGAGACCGGTATAGAGCCATGATAACCGACTATTTTGTTCCCGAATTGGATGGCATGAATGTGGATGAGTTGTGGTTCCAACAAGACGGCGCTACATGCCACACAGCGCACGTCACAATCGATTTATTGAAGGAAACATTCGATGAGCGCATAATTTCGCGGAATGGACCTGTCAATTGGCCACCAAGGTCGTGTGATTTGACACCATTGGATTATTTTCTTTGGGGATATGTGAAGTCGCTCGTCTACACCAACAAACCAGAAACGTTAGGGGAATTGGAAGCCAACATTCGTGGCGTTATTGCCGACATACGGCCCCATATGCTCGAAAAAGTGGTTGAAAATTGGACCTGTAGAATTGGCTTTATTCGAGCCAGCCGCGGCGGCCACATGCCCGAAATCATATTTAAACATTAATGGCATAAAATTATCCTTCCAATAAAGCCAAATTGATGGACCTTAAAACGATTTTTTTGTGTTTTATTTCAATTCAAAGTTCTATACCCCTGAAAAAAACACCCTTTACTAACTCATATTTATTTTAATTTGCGCCTTTTTCCACACTCAACTCTTGCATGTTTGCTTTTATGTTAATATTTTTTTATCGTGTTTCGTAGTTGCTGTTGTTATGTTGAAAATATTCCCGCTCTAATTCATTTTTAGTTGGCATACTTAGAAAGCTTGTATGTTTATTTAACAGCATGCAGTGAAAACGAGAATGTTTCACTAAATAGCAAAACTATGATCAATATGTGTAAACGCTAAAGTTATTTGAAGAGGGAGATGCTAGCTAACAGCGTGAAAATTTAGTAAATGGTGAAAGGTTTTAAACTGGGGCGAACTCCGTTAAAACTGACCATGGAAAGGAGCTGCCTATATGGCGCTATGTCTAATTTTGGTTTCCCCACAAAACTTAAACGGATGTGCAAAATGGCCTTGATCAACACTAACAGCTCAGTCAAAATTGGGAAGACGTCCTTAAAATCGGATGCAATTTTTTCAACTTGATGTTGGAGAAGATAGTTAGAACAGCAGAGCTTAACCACACCTAGAGCTCACAATTGCTGGTGTGTGCCGTTGATATTGCTGTCATTGACCCTTAAATGGCTGCTTGTCTGATTATTTGAAGCCAAGATATCGCCGATCGCCTCCACTTGATCTTCCCACCGAAGTGGGACTCCCTCTTCCTTAACTTCCATAGGTGGCTTTCTACAAAACGAGTCTTCTTAAATTCGCATCATATTGCCAAGTCAAAGTAACCGCTGGGTTTTAAGTCGTTGGAATATGCCAATGTCTGCGTATGGTTTATAAAATTATCACTAAATCCTTTTCGGTAAACACCGTCGCTATAGCGTAGAGGCTCTATTGAGACCTACAAACTTGAACTTGTGAGCTACTTCGTATATTTTGTATCCAGCTATAACACAGAATAATGCCAGTCGAGAAATTTAAAGGAGATCCACTCTTGCCAACAAGTGATATTATGTAGGCAACGGAGAGTAAAGACCTCCCTGGACGCTCATTCAGCGGGTCACGCGATTTGGATATATTCGCAGCAAGGCATGCGTGTCATAAGAAGTGCTTTTAATAAACCACAGCCGTTAAATTTGATTAGTTATAAGTAAACAATTAATAAGGCGGTAATGATTGTTTTAATTGTATTTCAAGAAAAGGCAACTATTAAATGATTACTAATAGAAAAAGTTAAAAGAAATTTTAAAATACTCAAAAAAAAATCCAAGAAAAACGAAAATAATCAAAAAAATCAAAAAAGTTGTTTTGACTGATTTGGATTATTTTATATTTTTTTTTAAATTTTTTATTTTTTTGATTATTTTTTGTGCTTTTCAATATTGTTGATATGTATATTTATGTGCTTCTACTACAATACTGAAAAAAAAACCAAAAATAATAAAAAAAAACAACAGAAAAACAAAAGTAATCAAAACAACTTTTTTTATTATTTTTGATTTTTTTTAACAGTGGTAAAAAAATCATAATTTTTTTCGATTATGCTTTCATTAATTGAAAGTAATGGTAATCAATCATTAAATTGTTTCTCAAGAAAATGATTAATCAAACCGGTAATCATTATGATTAATAATCATCATTATTGAGCAGGTCTAAAATCAACAACGGGTCATAACGTGCAACTTGATGGGTGATCTACGGATATGATGCCGCTTACATCTCATTACTTATCTTCTTCTTACCGATGAAGACTGTAAAATGGAAAAGAAGGTTCCCTAAGAAATAAGGTTCCTTAATAACGAGCTGTACGTTCTTTACGTATATATGACCATAGCGAAGCGCTTTAAACGCCAAGGGCTCTCGGGAAAGTTATGCGAATAGACGAAGAAGCTTGGGACTAGAAGCTTTTGGACCCCTTCGAGTTAGGGGTTTAGAATATGCCCGAGGTAGGCATACCGGTCGTAAGAGGCGACTAATATGCAACGAGGTAATGACGTGCAACTCTCATTACCCATCTCTCCTTCTTACGGAAGGTTACACTGCTCATACCAAATTGCTACCCCGACAGCCAGGCAGTACCGCAAGGGAGCACCGGAGCGTAACGGATTCATATCTGGACAAGGACTGTCAGTTCGACAGCACTTCTCAAAACCTTCGTGGAGTGTTTTTGTCGTTACAACAACCAGAAGGTTTTTCTAACGAGATCCGAATCACGCAGCAGAGGCAAGGCTCCCTCTTGATTGAGATGGAAAAACAAATGGACGATGGGTTAGCCTCGCTTGGTGTTTCCAATTTCGGTTAGTTGTCGCTAAAAAGGAATGACTGGCCCGCTTTGATATACAGCTACCACAATCGCCAAGGGGGTTAAGCGCCAATAATTATGTAAAACCATTCATCATTGATACATTTTTATATTTTTTGTAGAAAGGTTAAGTTTTTATAAATAAGCAGTTATATCGCGCGAGTGCTTAAGTGAAGTGTCCTTACGTCCAATTTATCTTCTACAATTATGATGAGATGAAATCGAACACTCATAGTAATTGAATTTTCTGTTGAGCAAGAATAATGGAGAGTGGTGAAAGCACAATTTAATAACTAAACTGTACATTCATTGAATGGTTCATCATTTAAAAATAATAAAAAAATAAGAAACATGACGTTCTGTCATAAAAAGGGGCCCTGCAGTTAATCTCGTTATAAATTAATAGAGGAAATGTAGTCAATATTACTTCAATGAATCAACACATAAAACAGATTACGTGAGTGTTTCTAAATGTCATTTTTAATCAGACGAAACTAATAATTGAAAGGAAAATAAGGCAAAGAGAATATACGCTGATACTTTTTGAATAATATTATCTAAAGCAAACTAATAGTTTAACAAAATAATAATAAAGCAATAAATCCTAAGAGAAATGTCGGCTAAGCTTTGCAAATTAATTATATTCTTAGAGAAGAAATAAATCAAAAACAATTATAGAAAAATAGTTGCGGGTGATACCGAACATTATATACCTAGTTGTGAAAATTAGCACGGGGCATTGAAGTTGTCCTTAATTAGTTATTTGCTTCCTTCCCAAAATTTTCATATAACGACTGCACTAATAACTATTTTACTTGCATTGCATTGCTTGGCCAAATTATTAAGCAGTTATGTTATTAAAATTCGCCACGAAACATATCGATTTATAATTTTTTTTAGAACGACTTAAGCCGTTATTGCACGGATAATTCATAAGCATCAACGTTTATATTCATCTCTATTGGTACTTCCAGTACATTTTTTCTGAAATTATTTCTTCTCTCCATCTCCTTACTCTTGATTCCTCATCTGACTGTAAATCGATCCCCATCACTGCCTTGATACCCATCCACATACATAAAAAGATAGACAAAACATGTAGAAGTAGTTCAGATAAACTCTACAGCATTCCATACGAAACCTTCAGTAATTTTTTCAATGTACAGACAAAACTTTTCTAAAGTTATATTGAAGATATGCGGATGCATAGATAAATTAAAAAAATGGAATTCGTAAATATTTTATTTTCTAATTAGCTGAAACTGACAAAAACGTAAACAAAAAATTTAAAGAGGCATGATCATGATTCAATCGCTAGAAGGTTAGCTCTCTAGCTGACGTTTACTTTTGACACTTCCATTTTCGGGGTTCTTTTGAGAACAAAAAAAGTAGGAGTAGTTTTTCATTTGTCGAGGAAGTGGGTGCAGAAAAATCAAAAAGTTGGAAACCAGTAGTAATAAATTTTGCGAAGACCACTAAATACAACATCAAAACATGTCATCCCATACCATTACTGTATAAATCTTTGTAAATTTTCTCTAATAATAATTAAAAACCAATAAAAAACGGTCACTGCTCCAACAAAAGTTAAAATAAATATATATGTGCAAGCGTATCTTCGCCCTCTTGGCGGAAGCATGAACTTGCTAAAATGAAAATGTTGGTAAAACAAGATCAAAAGTTTGATTTTTGGCTCGTTCGGTGGACATGGACTGCAAAATATTGTGGTTTCGGTGTAAGCATGATAACAGAAATTTTCGCCACACTTGCAGCCTAGAATAGGTTATACAGTAAATTATCAACCCAAACTGGGAATAATTGCACCTTCGCGCTTCTGACTAGAGGGCGACGTTTTGTTAATAATAATGACAAATTGACAAGATGCATATTTGTTGGAAACTTTTCAGGGTACAAAGACAAACGGACATAGCCTAACATGTGCATAGTGATACGTTTCTATGAGATAAGATTGGCTCCTATTTATTCACGCCCACATTTAGAACTTTATGCATAAGTTAAGCCAGAACTGATTATCAAACCCAGAGAATAGTATTCAAGTTTTGTGAAAAATAACAGACTTCGACATAAGGAACAGCTTTAAAGTTACGATAGACCTTAGTAAGAATGTAAGTATGTAGAGCCAAAACTCAAAGATAACCGTGGGTACATCCGGAATGTCTCGGGTTTTAAGCTTCCCCGATTAGATCCGGCGACATGAAAGAACTATATTCCCAAAAGTCGATCTAAATAATAGTGTAAATTAATAAATTTTCTGAAACCAACCTATTTAAAATTTTTGTATACTACTATTTTTCCATAATTTCGATAAAAGGCAACCCAGAATGTAACTGACAATTTTTCAGGCAGCAAAATGGCAGGGCAGTATGATGAGAGACTTATAAAAAACAAAGTAGTTTTAAGTGTTTAAGCAACTTTTGACCAGAATTTAGTAAGATATCGCTTAAAAAATAATTTAAAAGACATTTCTTTCGTTTTTATGTCCAGAACATCCTTTTATTGCTCATGTTTATTTTTTTTTATTCATCGGAAATGTATGCAGACAGTAACATCGTCATGCCACAAACAACAACGATTTTAAAACCAGACGACTTTTTATATTTACGGACTTTAATTTAATATATCCAGCCCAAAAGGCAATTTTGGCGTGACCAACAAAATTTTGAAAATCCGTGTTTTGGCGAATTTCGATAGGACTGTTTATTTTAAACCATCTCACAAAATGTCACAACTGTAATACGCACCACTACAAAAATAAAGCAAAGGAAAATAATATGTAATCCCACAAACATTCTCGGAGTGTTCGTAATTTAGGAGTCCTAAATATGTGAAAAATATAAACCTCAGAAATACGATCATATAGGAGTCTTTTATGACTCCGTTGTGATGAAAATTACCAGTCTTATACAGAGAGTGTTCATTTAACAGAGCAAGTTTGGAACATATATTCATATCGTTCATTTTGAAAAAAAAAAAAAATTTTTATAAACAATTATTATAATATATCTTTTGCTGTTCCTGACATATGTATATACATTTTCGTGGACGCCAACTCAAATGTGTTGCACAAAATTGTGACTGTATCGATATCTCTCTATCTCTATGGCGCGATATACAACAGGTATATCATCATAAACCTCCTAAGAGATTTTTGCGCCAAGCTTCTCTTCCAATTTGTGGTGTGCCGATTTGAATTTTCCCTACAAATTGGTGGGACCTACAGTTTTTTGCCGACTCCGAACGGCATCTACAAAGGAGACGAATTTTTGCTGAGAAGCCTGTCATGGCAGAAATACACTCGGAGAGTTTGCCAAACCACTGCCGAGGGGCGACCCCGTTTTGAAAAACTTTTTTCAAATCACTTTTGATGTTACCTGTACCAGGGCTCGAACCATGGACCTTCGGTGTGGTAGGCCGGCAACACTACCTTCACACCACGGCGGCCGACTGTATCGATATACCCTGTTTTTAAGTGTTGTTTTTTTTCTTTTTAAACACGTGGGAAATATACACAGATTAATCCTTCAAAGGTTTTCCTCCAATTATCTTCTTACAAAATTTTGCTAAATATAGCCTCGGACACCATTTGTCAATCCACATGCCTTAATTTCAGTTCCAAAAACTATCTTTGAAGTTACCAAAAATGGCGGATTGTAAAGGACATATATCTCTCTGAAAAGCTTCGTACATGAGTCGTTTTGAAGTTCAATATGTGTTGATTATGGGACAAAAAGGTATCATATTTCACTTATATTCAAGCTCATATGTTATATGAAATTCTGTGCATATCTGACGACCATCGCAAGAAGGGAAATACCCCCTTCACGCACTCATAAATGAGCTCATACAGAGCGTAAACGCACCAATCTGACTCATTTACGACTCCTATGGATTGCTGGGACGTAACATTTTGCCTTAAAATTTTTTATATTTCTGAAGTAAAAAACTGTATGTTAGGGCTCGATATTTCACTAAGTAAATGTGTTGGCTTTTTTTTTAAACTCAAATTAAAAAGGTTACAATCACAAATTAAATTTACCAACAATAGAAAGAAAGTCAAGGCAAATAAATAGAAAAGATGTTGAGTTTGGTGACGGCAACTTTTTCCATAAAAGTTTTTGGCAGCTTTTGAAATTGGTACTATAGAAGCAACACAAAACACAAAAGATAAAGAGAAAAGTTCTCAATAAAAAGTTGTTACAGACACAGCCTCAAGCCAGGAGGAAATGATATACTTACATAGAAATGCAAGGAGATAAATATTTGTTTATATATGTATGAGAAAAAAGACACTAAGTATGGTTTAGATGCAGGGGGTGTATTTTTATGTGTGCTTTAATCTCGCATATAAGTAGTCTTTACATGCGTCTTACTTTGAATCGGTCGCAGCATGAAAAGGGGTTTTGCAGTGAGAGAGTATACCTGAGCATCGGTAGCCAAAACACTTTGGAACTTAATTTATTTGGGAAAAACAGAGTTCACACTGAAAATAATGTCAGGCGACGAATAAAACTGAGAGTCACTCTTCCTGAAATGCCTATCGTAGTGAGCAAACGAAATTTAACGATGATCTACACTAGTTTTACACAGATATGATACGAGTGGACACACAGTTGAAGCCTAAGAAGATGTTCATTTCGACACCCGATTTTACAGGATTTAGTCGGAACTGAAATATTTTGTAGGATGTCGTCTCCCTTAATTTTTTCAACTGTTATGAGATCTCTAAGAAAAAATCATTGCCTATTATAAATTCAAAAAAGCTCAAGCGGTTTACCAAAAATAAAAGATGCCGGTATGTTGCTTTCAAGAGTCAAGCGAGAACCAATTTACATTCAAATGTAATCAAAGACGTTCTTATTTTGTTAAAAAGTATCCAACGCTATCAAAGAATAGGATTCTCATCTTCTCCTTCTATATAACTAAGCAAGAATGTGCTAAAAAATGCTGATCACTAATAAACGAAATTGAATAAGCAGCGATATTTTTTATGCCTCTTTTACTATGTCATCCGCTTTTATTTGTTGCACTCACTGTTGATGTTTTCAATCAAAATTTTAAGAGCTCGCAAAAGGCATTGACAGTCAAAAGTAGACCGAAGTGGATACTTATGGTAAATACGACCATTCGATGAACGAGCACATTTTTTAAAGAGTGACTGATATAAATACACACACACACACCCACCTATACACAACCAGCGCATCAACTCACAAACCAACCGCAAAGCAACTCAATTCGATTTAACACCAACCAACAACACAACTTCAACTAGCGTAGATTGACTTGCCATGAGCGTGACACCATAGATTGAGGTGAAGCAAATGTGGGTGACCAGCGAAAAGTTATAAAATGTTGTTGCCTCAAAAAATTACGAGTATTTTAAAATGAATTTAGTGCAAATTCAGGTAAGATGATGGCAATGCGATAAAGTGCCACAGCATCATTTTTAGTTGGGAATTTGAGTTCATTTAGTTCAGTTATTAGTAAAACAGCTGATGCTTGAAGGCGACAAATGAGTGGCTGACATTTTGACAGTTGGCTAATGAAATAACTCACTAAATCCAGGTAATCGTTAAAAGCGTTGAGTGTTCTTATACGAGAGCACCTATGCACATGAGTAAGTAACTACATACATACATACGTAAGTAGTCATACAAGATATTTAACGGCAAAATGTGTGCAAAAGGTGTTAATGTTTACGAGCCGTAGCAAAGATCCACTGGATTTCGTCTCTGGCTTTTATTGCTTCATTTTATAGCTAATTTGTGTGTGTAAATTGACCTAAGTATATTTTCTTTATTATAGCCAATGTTCTTTTACACCTTTCATGGACATGCGATGGTACAAAAACTTTGGTCCGATGCAGGTAACTATGATGAAAAAAAAAGAGATGGACCTATCAACAAGTATACCGACATTATCAGTACATCCTTTTGTCTATTTTAACGCAAACTATTCATTTAGTTTTGGAAGTATTTGGCTAAAATATGGAATAAATAGCCCTTCTACAATTAATTATTCTCCTAAACCGAGCTCAGGCTATAACTCCTGCGATGTAGTAGTTGAAATTAAATTTATTTTTCCCTTTTAATGGATTTTGTCTTGTAACACTTTTAACTCAGGAGAGAATGTTCAATAATTTATAAAAAAAAAATTTATTGAAAGAGCCTCAAAATGTTTGACAAAAGTGTTGCTTTAGCCAAACCTTCGTGCTTTTATTGTTACAAGAGTTGACGCAGTGATATTCAATAGTTCATTTACTTTTCCTATATTTTTCTTTCCGGTTCATTCTTACCTTACTATTCCGCTTCTTGAGATTCATTTCCCCTTCATCATTTATAAATAAAGCTTTCTGTTTTATTTTATTTAATTTTATTTTATTTATGGTAATTGTTGTTTGAGCAGTGCTCAAATTTTTTATGTTTGTTTGTTAATTGATATTAGAGGAAAAATTAGCCCGACATGCACAGCGATGGTATGGGCTGACATGTTTCGAAGTGCCCAACTTCTTATCGGACCGCTTTTCGGACACTGGAATACGAGCCAAAGTGTCTGCAGCAAAGCCGCTGTTAGACTACTCTAAGTTATGATGCCCTGTAGCGTCACGTTGCTCTTTTCATTTGTTATTTTATTTATTTTATTTTATTTATTTTATTTCATATTATTTTATTTTAACTTATTTGTTTACTTTATTTTATTTTATTTGATTTTATTTTTGTATATTTTCTGCTATTTTTGGTTTACTTTATTTTATTTTATTTTATTTTATTTTATTTTATTTTATTTTATTTTGTTTTATTTTATTTAATTTTATTTTATTTTATTTTATTTTATTTTGATTTGTTTTATTTTATTTTATTTTATTTTATTTTATTTTATTTTATTTTATTTTATTTTAGTTTATTTTATTTTGTTTTATTTTATTTTATTTGATTTTATTTTTTTTTATTTTATTTTATTTTATTTTGATTTGTTCTATTTTATTTTATTTTACTTTATTTTATTATATTTTATTTTATTTTAATTTATTTTATTTTATTTTATTATATTTTATTTAATTTAATTTAATTTAATTTAATTTAATTAAATTTTATTTTATTTTATTTTATTATATTCTATTTTATTACATTTTTTTTATTTTATTTTATTTTATTTTATTTTATTTTATTCTATTTGACTTTATTTTATTTAACTTAATCTAATTTTTCTTACTTTTTTATTTTATTTTAAATTAGGCTATTTTATTTTATTTTAGTTTATTTTTTCTATTTTTTGTATTTTATTTATTTTATTTTATTTTATTTTATTATAGCTTACTTTATTTTATTTAATTAATTTTATTTGATTTTATTTTATTTATTTTATTTTATTATTTTATAGTCTATTTTATTTTATTTTATTATATTTTATGCTATTTTTGTTTAATGTTATTTTATTTTTGTTTTATTTTATTTTATTTTATTTTATTTTAATTAATTTTATTTGATTTTATTTGATTTATTTTATTGTATTGTATTACAGCTTATTTTATTTTATTTAATTACTTTTATTTGATTTTATTTATTTTATTTTAATTTATTATAGTCTATTTTATTTTATTTTATTTTATTTTATTTTATTTTATTTTATTCCATTTTATTTTATTTTATTTAATTGTATTTTATTTTAGTTTATTTTATTTTACTTCTTTTTATTTTATTTTAAATAAGGCTATTTTGTTTTATTAAAGTAAGGTTATTTTATTTAATAAAATTTTTTTTTACTGTTTTTATTTTATTTTAAATTAGGCTATTTTATTTTATTTTATTTGTTTTACTTTATTTTATTTCATTTCATTTAATTTTATTTCATTTTATTTTATTTTTTTTTTACTTTATTTTATTTTTTATTAAGTTAGGTTATTTTAATTTATTTTAGTTTATTTCTTTTATTTTTTTTGTCTTATTTTATGTTATTTTATTTAATTTTATTTTATTTCATTTGATTTCATTCAATTTGGGATAAACCTTATTGAATGAATCTCTATCTCGGAGTTCTATGGTGTGTGTTTTGGCCTAAGAGACAGTGGGCTGTTTCCGGTTGGTATCAATATCGTGAAGTTCAGTCTATAGATACCACATCCATTTTATCATAATCAGTTATTGTTACATTCATTACTATAGCTCAGTTTCAAAGTTATGCAGATGCAAAACAGCCGAATTTATTGCTCTTCTTCGCGTATTCTGGGCAACCGGACATAAAAGGAAATTGTTAGTTTGCTGAGTAGAATTTCACGTGATGTTTTGTTACCGTCTAAACCTGATTCAGGTGTCATACCGAATGGGTTTCATCTACTGGTAAAAGTCATATTAATTTTTGTTAATATATAATATCTTGGTGACAATGTTTTCCTCTCACCACAATTCAGAAGTCGTCTCAGAATTTTTTTTAATAAATCTTTAACTGCACATTTATGTTACAACAATTAATTATCTCAGCTAAAACCGTATAAAGTTTACTTTGACACAGCACATTTTTGAAACCATTGCTAAGGTGGGAAATTTTTCCACTTCACAGCTGAACTTATACAAAAACCCAAGGAAAACCGATAATAAGAGCATTCCTTAAATATTTATAACCACAGTCATGAAGGATGTTGGAGCTTATTCCAAAGTACGGCAGGCAAATACTTAGGTGTCAAAAGCTTTTGAGAAGAGGCCCTTCAATTCGAAGAGTAACCGAAATACACACTGAACAATTTAAATGGCTCTCCACAAAGTAGCCTAGGAAAAGAAAATCATCAAAACACTAAAGCATCTCAAGTTGCTGAAATCAAAACTCGAGAAACATCAACTAATTGCATGCGTTGGTTGCTAGAAGTTGTCATACACACATGTACGAGTATAATAGACTGAGCCAAATAAAAAAGGAAGTTATATTGATATTATTTTTCGGAATGAAAAAACTATTGAAGCCAAAAAATTTGGGGCATTCAATTTAACCATATGCAGCTAATTTTTTTTTCCATAAAAATATTTGGCAGTTTTACTCAAAGTTAATATTAAGGTCTGTACTTTTACAGTTTTTTCCGCCTTTCTATAAAATGATATCAACATAATAATATCAGAAAAAAAAATGTTTGTAGTTTTTCTTTTGGCTCAGTCTAATATTTGTACTCGTTGATGTGAATATATGTGTTTTATAGCGGTACTTTATCTCTTCAGATGTATAACTAAGTACATCAAACATACCTGCTTTTGAAATCGAAATAGCTCTGACAACATAAATGAAAAACCACGGCAAAGAATTTTTCAAAATGGTGAGGAAGAAAAAGGAAACAAATAAATTGATGAGTATTATAGGCAACAGAAGCGGCTGAGAGTCATTAAGCAAGGGGAGCTTTATGCGCATGATATTAAATAAAACTGGCCCTGCAGAAAATTGGACTAGGTTATAACTATCCCTTAGCTAAACCGCTTGACGACACCACCAGTTCTAACTCAATACCCAAGTTTTCAATTGCTCACTTTTACACAACGATATCATTGACGGTGACAATTGTCGCCAGTGCATTACCCTGCAACTCGGTTTTGACCAGTTTCCACTCCGCCAGTTCCAAGATAGCTTGGCTTTGGCTAGTTCTCAACTTGTGCCATTTCGGAAAGTTTGTGGGTAGTTTTGGTTGTGGATAAGTTTATCCATATCACATATTTCAAACCGGCTTTAAACTATGTATCACTCTTGCAACCGGCACAAAACGATTTACAAAGTGTGCAGCTCAAGACTGCCTCTTTTGGAGACTGATTCGCAATTTTACTGCAGGGGAGTACTTCGTACATATACATACATACAATGTAGATGTGTCATATACTCGTATGTACTTAATAGGAGAAGACATCGAGCTACAGCATTGTACAAGGTTAAATCTTTAGCTTGAATTGTAAATTGGTTGGACCACAAACCAAATTTGGTTCAAAATATTCCAGCTCCAGTTTGCGCCGAAATGAGTGTGACGTATTTTTCTAATTTGAAACCCCAAATGTCTTTTTAACTTAAAAGCAAAAAAATTGTCAGTTGGCAGAACATTGAACTTGAGCAAAAATCAATTTCTTAAAAAAGCTTTTAGAATTAGGAAACTCTTTTATCAGCGGATTCTAGTTTAGAGTAAACGCATTTTAAGCTCAAAGAATTCTCATCAAATTAGGCTCGAATTTAAACAGAAAGAAGTAACACATCGTAGCAGACAGTTAAAGGGATTGCAATTTTATACAAAATATGTTAACAAATTTACCGAAATCTAGGAATATTTAAAAACTAACCCCAAATTTTTTAACGTATAGTAAAGCTATGAAAAAGTTGGATAAATGAAAAAAATAAAGCATCTAAAGCCAACTGCGTTAGTCAGCTTCCAATATTTTTTTTTGCGTAAAACCAAGCTACTAAGCAATGCAATTTTGAAATCTTATTCAATGATATCTGCCCATCAAAAGAGATTTACTTGCACGAGCTCCTCATGGTGTTGTTTGTTACCACAGAAACACGGCAGTCTTCTAAGGGGAATCTTGAGGCTGTTTGACTGCTCGCACCTTTAGATCGAACAACCTAGCTATAATACAAGCATGTACATGTCTTAAATCTTTCATAAAGAAAATCAAAAGATAACATGAAATTCTCGAATTGAAACATTTTTATTCCTTAAAAGGAAGTTTCATTAGGGTAGAGCTGCTTAATTTGCACTTGCGGCGCTTGATGCATGCAGCTGAACTATGTAGATATATACGTTCAATAGACGATGTATTTAAAAATGTGTTCTTCATCGGCAAATGAAAAGCTGTGGAGCAAATATCTTCTCTGGTGAGATCATTGTCTCGAAGCAGCAACTGTAACTTCATCCAGGCCTACAAGCAGATCACAACTGAGCATAAGAAGAACAGTCAAGCTACCTTGGTGGCATACTTACGCTCCACTTAGCTCTGTTCTCCGCTGTGGGACCAGCAAGCCCTCTTATACGGGGGGAAAAACCCGATCTCTATGTGTGCTTATGGATGCGGTGGTGTCCTGCCAAAGACGCAGCATCCTAATATCATTCACTTTTTCGTACTTCAACCCTTATCACCGTCCCTAAAGGAACGGGGCTTTGTCCAATTGTTGTCGCTGCTGGCCGTACCGAACCTGCCATATCACCGCCAAGCTGGCTTGACTGTTTTATAACCCAACGTAATGAAGTTTTTAACTCAACTACTGTCTGCAAATGTACGCCCCACTTTCTCGCCCTCTCACTGTCCGGTGTAGGAGATTTGCTGCCCATTTAGGGTCTCATGCCTAGTGTGTGTGCTCCATTCGAAGCAGATTTCTCGGAGCTTTACCATCAGAAATGAGCACTTTTCGGAACCCAAACACAAAAAATCGTTTTACGCGGACACTCTAAAAGGAGTCATAAAAAAGAATACAAAATGACTCTGAATGCGATAGATTTGGAGCGTTTTATGACTCTTTTTTAAATGAACTTTTGAGTTTTTTTAGACTCTTTTTAGAGGCTTTTGTTGATACTTTTCTGAAGCGTTTTTGGGGTCTCTTTTGACTCTTTGAGAAGCACTTTATTGGTGCTTTTCTGAAACTTATTTTGAGTCTTTTTTGACTCTTTTTATAAATTTTTTTTAATTTTTTCATTTTAAAGATTTTTGGACAACTTTTGGAGTCATATTGGAGATTCAAATCGATGTCTTAAAATAAAAGAAAGCCAATTTAATACAAAATATTTGTATCATTAAGAGCATCTACATTTTTTAAATACAACACTTCGAAGACTCAAGAAATATATTAGTTTGCCTAATTTTAAAAACAATTCCCTAAACTTGTAAATAAATATTCAGAAAAAAAGCAAGCAAACATTTTTTTTTGTAAATTGAGACATTATATATTTGCTGAATCTCCCTGCAAGAGCGCCACTGTGCAGAGATAAAGATGTGTTCGACCCAGAAGTACGCTTGGTCATGACGTGGGCCATTGCTTAATATGTTAAAGTGTTTTTTTTTTTTTTTTGCTTTTTCAACTGCTTCTCATTGGCACCACTAATGTTTGTGCACACGCCTACATATACAAATATACGCAAGTTAGGGTTGCAAGTCAAACAACATGAATTGCACGTTGCATGCAGCACACACCAATTCAACCAACATATTTTAGCTTAGTAAAATTGAGTCTTTGATAGCATTGCCGTAGCTGATCGCACTAAGGGCTACCAAGCATTTTTGGCCAAACAAAGCTTACATGACCGACTCTTTGGTGTGTGTTTGCGTATTTCTTTGTGTTTGGTTTTTAAATGGCACTGCAGAAAGTGTTTGCAACATTGTACATGTATGCGTGTGACCTTTTGAAAGGACTGATGAACATATTTTATGGCTTGAAAGATGAAGATGCATTTATCTTGTAGCCGAGAATAATGAAGTATGTTTGCTGCAGGGAAATCAGTAGGTAAGGCCCATTCAAACAGACTAGTAGCAAAACAAACTCCCAACTAAATACTAGGAATCACAAGCCTATTTTCTAAGGAGGAATCCCGTTACAGTTCTGAGTGCGGTGTTTTGGCAGGCCCTTAAACTCTTCCAGTGTATGTATGCTAGCCCCTGCGAACATATACGCGTCGCGTAGCTCAGAACCGTCTGGCCAATTACCTTGTATGTTGCCAGTAACGTTTCTTTATCTTTTCCCCAAACACTGCCAGCTAGTAACTTGAGGATTTTGTTGCGTCTTTGTACTTTGGTGGCAATCACGGCAACATGCGCACCATAGTTGAATATGTTATCAAACGTGGCCCCTAAGATTTTGGGATGTGTGACAGTCGGAAGCTTGATGCCGTCGACGTAGACGTCTAATTCCATGTTAACCTGCGCTGTCCACGTCGTAAATAAGGTGGCCGACGACTTGGTTGGTGAAAGAAAACCGGACCAGGATGAGAGGTTAGAGTTTATTCTTAAGCACAGCTTGTCTACGGAGAGGCGCGCCGCCAGAATCGTGCAGTCATAGGCGTAGGAGATGATCGAGACACGCTCTGGTGGGGAGGGGAGCCTCAATATGTAGTAATTAAACAAAAGCGGTGTTAGGACACCACCCTGTGGTCTATCTTCAAAGCAACTAGCCTAATTAGTTAGTAAAAGTTTAGTTAAATCATAGTATGAAAAAATAATTCAAATGCCCTAAAGCAAGGCCGATAAGTCATCGGATCACATGGGAGATTTAATAGCTTAGACTTCTGTTGCCGGAGTAACAAAATTTAAATCAAAAACTCTACTCCGATTTCTCTAAGTCGGACCATTTTTTTGATAAGCTGTTACAATTTCCCTGACGTTAAGATGACCTTCATCGTGCTTTAAATTATGGAACTTCTAAGTGATATTTGATAATTATAACGATAATTATAGCAAAAAAGTTTTCTCAAAACGGGGTTGCCCCTCGAAAGTGGTTTGGAAAATTCTTCGAGTGTATTTCTGACATGGAAAGTTTCTCAGCAAATTCGTAGGAAAAACTAGAAGCAGCTCGCCACAAATTGGCAGAGAAGCTCGTCCTTAATCTCCTCAGAAGGTATACAGCGCGATAATTATTATTTAATTTTTTTTTAAGACAATAAGCTGGAACTAGTAGTGAATCCACGTGCATCGAAAAGGCCCCAGTTCAGAACTACAGATTTTCCCATAACGGTGAAATGAGTTTTAAAACACGTATACAATATAAACGCACACACATAAAAGCATTTTAGATGACTTCAAGTCAGCAGCACGGAAATCTTTGTAATCCTAAAAGTTGATTTTTCATTGTCTGCAGTATTCTCATTCTAGTCGTCCCGCTCATTATTCTCAATGTTGTAAA